>QANY01009873.1:198539-247567 GCA_003255025.1 Datisca glomerata
CCCCCCCCCCCCCCCCGGGCAAATCCCGCGCATCACGACCCTGACATGCGTAGGGTGCACGTCCCCAACCAAGTTAAGAGTCAAGACAGGTGCCAACCCAATCGGTGGAGATTCTGGTTCGGTGGCTGAGAAAGACAAAATTGAAAAAGTGCCTAGCTGTGGGGTTAGAGACACGTGTGAAGATTTAATTCCTCCTGGGCCTCACAACCTTCAGGGGTCCAAGGCCTTAGTGGAGAACTTAGTTACAGAGCCCAAATGAGTCTCTCCAAATAATCAAGTTATTATGGGCTCACTTAATCAATTCCCCCCTGGAGCAACCCATCGCATAAGCAGTGACCCTTCTGTTCCTCACCAGCCCAAAGGCAAAAAATGGTCCAGGTTGAATATTTCCAGAGCTTTGAAGGACCCGGTTCCTTCCTCCCACGAATCTCAGAAAAGGCATTCTTCTTCAACAGGAGAGGGGACTCTGAAGAAATTGAAGGTTAGTGATGTCTTTTATTCTGATCCAGCTTTTCCAGCAGCGGGTTCAGATGAAAGGACCTGCTGCTCGCAATGACGATTTTGAGTTGGACGCCCGGGGGCTTGGGAACCCTCGGGTCGTTCGTGCTTTGGGGAATTTAATTTAATTTCACAAAAAGATCCCATGTGTGTTTTCTTGCAAGAAACTAAACTAGATGCTAATGGTTTCGATCCTGTCAAAAGAAAATTGGGTTTTTCGAATGGCTTTTGTGTCGATAGGGTAGGTCTCAGGGGAGGACTGGCATTACTATGGAAGGACGAATTCAAATTTTCTCTGTGATCCTACTCACAAGGTCATATTGACGGTGTGGTCACTAATAGAGATGGTGTGATTTGGAGGCTTACCGGTTTCTATGATAATCTTGATGGGGGCTTAGAAATCAGTCTTGGTAGCTGTTGAAGAGGCTGAGTGGTTTGATGGATCTGCCGTGGCTGGTTGTAGGCGACTTCAATGAGATTTGCCCTAATGCAGCTAAGTTTGGGGGCTCTACGAGGCAGAAATCTGCTATCATTTGTTTTAGGGAGTGCATTGATGATTGTGGCCTTGTTGGTATTCCATTTAAGGGGCCTACTTTCACGTGGACAAACAAATGGGGTGAAGATGATTTGATTCTTGAAAGGATTGACATGGGATTTGCCTCTCCCGAGTGGCTTCAGCTTTTCCCTACCAAGCTTGTCTTTCATATTGGCTTCATCTCCTCGAATCATAGACTCATGTTTATTCCTCTATCATGAAATAAGTCTTTTCAAATGCTTGGTGGTAGGAGATTCAGATTTGAGGAATCTTCGTCCCAAGATTTGGATTGTGAAGAGATTGTTAAATCAGCCTGGGTTGATGGGGTAGTGGCGGTTTTAACTCCCCTGTGGTGAACGGTTTACTAAATTATGCTTCGGCCCTGTCTGTCTGGAGCAAAGCAAAATTTGAAAACTTTCCCAAAAAGGTGGTCGGTTGGCAGAGGAAAATTGATGAGGTCTATCTAGCAGCTGAGAGAGGTATGCAGCTAGTGCGGATTAACTCTTTGCATATGGAGCTTGACAGGTTGCTCCTCCAGGAAGAAGTTTATTGGTCTCAGAGATCGAAGATGGACTGGTTGCGCTATGGGGATGCCAATACCAAGTTCTTTCAGGCTAAAGCTTCCATGAGGAGGAAAAATCAGATCGTGAGGCTTAAAGGGGCAGATGGGTACTGGGTGGAGGACCATGAGAACTTGAGTGCTCTTGCCACCTCTTACTTTGAAGATCTCTTTATTTCCACTGGATCCTCAGAAGACGACTTGTTTGCTTTTACTAGCAGTATTGATCGAGTGGTTTCGGATGGGATGAATGCGAGCCTTGTTAGGCCTTATGTGGCGGAGGAGATTGAGTTGGCTATCAAAGCAATGCACCCTCAGAAGAGCCCAGGCCTTGATGGCTTCCCCGCGGTCTTTTACCAGAAGTTATGGGCTCTTATCGGTAAGGATGTCACCAATTTATGCTTAAACTGTCTTAATCAGGAGTTATCTCTGGCTAATATTGATGGTACTTATATTACGCTTATTCCTAAAGTCTTTGTCACCTCTGTTGAGGCTGACTTTAGACTTATTTGTCTTTGTAATGTTGCGTACAAAATTATTTCTAAGGTGGCAGCTTATAGACTTAAAGCTATTCTCCATGATATCATTTGTGAAAATCAAGCTTTCATCAAAGGCAGGTTGATTTCAGATAATGTCCTACAGGCTTTGAGGTTCTGCATTCTACCTCGATGGTGGTGCTTGTTAACGGAAAGCCCTCTGCCCCTTTCTCCCCCATATAAAGGTCTTCGCCAAGGGGGCCCCCTCTCCCCGTACCATTATGTTCTATGCATTGAAGGTCTATCTGCTTTGCTTAGTAAATCTGTTGCTCCAGGCTTGATCTGCTGTCCCCGTATTGGTAGGCATGGTCCGGTCGTTTCTCACCTCCTCTTCGTAGATGATTGTCTTCTCTTCTTCAAAGGTTCTGAAGGCATTTGCAGAGCTTTAAAATCTACTCTTGAGGTGTATTCTCGAGCTTCAGGTCAGTGTATCAACTTCAACGAGTCTGCGGTGGCCTTCTCTCCTAATACCTCTTCTCCCACTTAATCTGTGGTTACTTCTATTCTTGGTATCCTATGGCTCTTGGCATTGAGACCTACCTTAAGGCTTCCTGCATTCATGGGTCGCTCTAAAATGCCATGTTTAGCTATTTCAAAGATAAGATGTATAAACTGCTTCAACGTTGGAGAAAGAAGCAGTTTTCTGTGGGAGGTAAGTAGATCCTCATTAAAGCCTGTGACCAAGCTTTGCCTGTCTACGCTATGAACCGTTTTCTTCGGTCAGTATTTGAAAAGATCTTGAGAAGCCTATCGCTGATTTTTGGTGGTGTTTCAATGAAAAAGGCCTGGAAGTGCATTGGTTATCTTGGAAAGCTTTATGTAGGCCAAATATGGAGGGTGGTATGGGCTTTCGTGATATGGGGTGCTTTAATCAAGCTTTGTTGGCTAAACAGTGCTGGCTGATCATTCAGAATCCTTCCACTCTCATGAATAGAATTTTTAAGGGGAAATACTTCATCAACTGCTCTTTCTTTGAAGCTAAAGGAAAATCGAATGCCTTGGCTGTCTGGAGAAGCATTTTATGGGGAAGATCTATTCTTTAGAAATGGTTGTGTTGGAGAGTTGGTAATGGCTTGAGCATCAAGGCCTTCTCCGACCCATGGATCCCTAGGCCCAACCTTTGTTCCTTTGCCCGCGGATTAAGGTTTTGTGGACTTAAAGGACCTCCTTGACGTTTTTAGCATAATTTTTTCAACCTCTCCTCCCTTTGTTTGGCTAGAGTTGGTTGTATCTATTGGTTTGTATCGCTCTCTCGGAACTCTTGGATCCATAAGGGCATTGGTTTGCTTTGCAATGATATAGAGTATAAAGCTGATTCTTTCCTCCGTGAGTGGGAGACTTTCCACCCATTCGCATCTGCTAGGCCAAGAGGTGTTGGTTCCACCTAGGGCGTTGGATGAGACCTGCTGAGAGTCATCTTAAGATGAATGTGGACGCCTCTTGTTCTTCGAATGGGATGGGCATTGGTGTGTGCGCATTGGTGTTATCATTCAGAATTGGTAAGGTGGTGTGGTGGCTGCTTGTTCTTTATTTTTTTAGGGTCTTTGGGACGTTTTCTTTGCTGAATGCAAAGCCATCCTTGAGGGGATTCAGTTCGCTTCCTCCCACTACATCTTTGTTGATTCTATTGAGTCCGATTCGAGTAAAGCTTGTACGGCTATCTCTTCCCCTAAGGTGGCTCTCTCCGAAGTGGGTTGTTTTGTTCTTGCCATCAAAGACTCTCTTTTGTCTTTCTCGTCTTGCAACGTTGAGCATATTCCACGTTCTTGCAACTCTATTGCTGATAGACTAGCTCGTTTTGTTATTTGTAGATCTTCTTCTCTCGCTTGGACTGGGGTTACACCACCAATAGTTGAGGATTTGTGTTTGTTGGAGTAGTTGGTTTTAATACAAATATCTCTTTTCAAGACAAAAAAAACAGTTGAAGTCTGGAGGTCGACTAGATGATAGACAGCCTTTTCTAAATAATTGTTATTTGAAAATGATAAAAGCAAAAAAATTTAGAAAGTAAAACATAAGTGAAAGCAATTCACGGCGAGAATACTACAGAAGTGAAGCAAATGAAGAAACAAATCAACGGTGAACAATCAAGTTGATGATAAAAAGCAATCAGATCTAGTCTTAAAAATTCCTTATTCTAGAAACACAAAAAATTAAGAATAATGCCAGAGCACATTAACTGTTCGACAAATAGCTCCACAGAAATTTGCAATGACAATCAAAGATAAGCATCCGGAAATGCGTAAGAAGAAATAAAGATAAACCAACCTTGAATCCCGGCGCAGGTTGGCGGAGCTCCTCGTCGGGAATGATAACAGGCCAAGCCTCACCAGCTTCGCGGAACATTTGCTCGGTCTCGAGAAGCTGACCTTTTTCAAGAATCATGGTCCTTATGTTTTGGGCTGGGGTAGAAGTGGCGTCGAAAACTTCCTCGACCCCATTGACGAAGGTGACAGAGATCTGCGGCGGATGATCATCCGTTCGTCGCTTCACAAGCACTTGGCATGCGGGATTTGATTCCTTAGCCTGGCGAGCGTTGCACTGCGCTAAGAACTCCATGCAAGACGCTGTGCGAGGGTCCAAGGCATTGAACTCGATCTTCACTCTCGATAAGAACTTCAACATCGTTGCGTACTCCTTTGATCGATTTCATTCGGTGGTCTGAGGGAGTGTCGGAGGGGTTAACAATAGGGATTTATTAGCAGGGCCGTCACTTTGAGCCTTCCCTACGGCCCATTTTCTTTCTATCCTCCCTCCTCTATTTATTCAAGTTGTCTCTCACCATTTACATTTTTATCCCTGAAATTAAATTAAACAATAAATTCTTAAAAAATAAATATTGGTTTAATTTAATTCTGTAAAATTGAATAATAATATACTAATATTTATATGGGTTTTCATAATACTCTCTATCTACTTGAGTTTGTCCCTTCTCCATCGAGTTCGTCCCTTCTCCATCTAGTTCGTCTCCTCGAGTTCGTCCTTTCTTCATCGAGTTCGTCTCTTCTCCGTCGATTTCATCTCCTTCTCCCTCAAGTTCTCCCTCTCCCTCAATTTTTCCAGCCATCCAAACCCTAACCAGTTAGCCCCTTAACCTGAACTAAACAGCCATGACCGAGCTTTCTAACTCTTACCCAAAAGTTCCAATTTACCCATCTCCTTTGATTTCAGATAACTCCTCTTTATTCTTCGTTCTTTCTTCTATTTATGATATGATTTCTATTTCAATCTCTTAAATATGAGAATTTTTTACTGATTTATGAAATTGGGTCCATGAGTTGAAATGGGGACCGTGTGTTATAATAAAATTCATTATTTTTGTTTGAATAATACTTTTTGTGAAGAACCTTGCAATATTTTGTTTTTTATGTTGTTTCTTTGTTTGAAATGGGGACCATTGAATTGGAAAGTGGACCAAGTTATTTCTTTGTCATTTCTTAGTCAGAATTACCTGCTGTTTTTATGTTTATGTACTTTTTACATGTAGTTTATGTGTTTTAATAACTATTTACGTGTTTTTTATGTAGTTTAAGACTATCACATGCTGTTTATAAATTATTTACATAATGTTACTGTAGTTTATGAACTACTTGCATGTTATTTATTTAGTATAAGAACGATTTACATTTTGTTTATGTAGTTTACGAACCATTTACATGTTGCTTATGTAATCTATGAACTTTTTACAGTAGGTATGAATTATTTACATGCTTGAATCTTTTTTAGGTATGTCCGCTATAAGATGTGAGTTGCATCATGGGGGAAAACTAATGAATATGCCCTTCAGCAGCTACGATGGGGGACAAATTAAGGTATTTGAGGCAATCGACTGTGATTTGTTGTCTGTGATTATATTCCACAATGAGGTAAGATCACTTGGCCATGAAACTTGGAAATGTATATGGTATAAGTTTAAAGGGAAGAGTTTTGAAACTCTCTTGCCTTTAAACTATGATACTGATATCCATAATATGCTTGCAAGATTAGAGAGTGATATTGAAGGTGGATTAATTTTGAAGTTATTTGTTTAGCGTATAGAGGAGGATAGTAATAATGAGAATTTAGAGGATAGTAGTAGTTCTGATGAGTCAAAATATGAGGTTGAAGATGATAGTTCTACAAATGAATCCGATACTCCGTTGAGTGGAAATATTATTGATTTTGCTGATAGTAATGTGGTTAGGGCTGAACCTATTGTCAATAGTAATGTACCCAGGACTGAACTGGTGTTTGATAGTAATGTGGCTAGTACTGAACTTGTGATTGATCCTAGTAATATGGCTAGTGACGCAGCTAGGACTGCTTCTGTTTATATGCATGAACCTGTCGATGTGGAGTCCGATTATGAAAATTGTAATGTAGGTAGTTCTAATGATGAGATGGGGGTTCCTAGGTTTCATGAATATCATGAAGATGTTAATATGAAAACACCTGTAGAATTGTAGGTAGGCATGTTATTTACTGATTTCAAGATTTTTAGAATAACACTTAAGACCTATGCAATCCAACATGGGTTTAACTTTTCATACGTAAATAATGAGTCAAAGAGAATCACATGTGTGTGTAAGAAGAAATGTGGTTGGAGGATCCATACTTCTACTGATTCAAGGACTGGTTTCTTCCAGATTAAAACATTTCAACCTGAACATAGGAATTGTAGAAAGGCTATAACCAATCCGATAATGGAGTCATCTTGGATAGCTCAAAAGTATTGGGTGAAGTTTAGAGATTCTCCTAGTTGGGAAGCCGAGACGTTGAATGAGAAAATTAGGAGAGAATTTCAGGTGAATCTTTCTTAGCATAAGTGTTACAAAGCTAAGTGTAAGGCTTCGAACATGGATTGAGACTACTGTTTTGTTATTGTATTTTGCTACTGGAATGGGGACTATTTTGCTGATGAATTGGACTATTTTGTTACCGTTTTTGCTACTTGAATCGGGACTTTGAGATTGATTTGTACTATTTTGTTAAATCAGATTCTTACATATAGTCAAGAAACTCAACTTAACCAAGATGTACAACAAGTATCTCACAATTCCACCACAGAGAGGAGAGGAAGAGGAAGAGGAAGAAGATGATCCAATTAGAATGTGTTATTTTTTGTAAACTATATTTAGAACATCTTTTTTCTAAACTATTTAGAAAGTATTTTTATGTGAACTATATTTTGAAGTATATGATATGATAGACGGAAATGATGTGCTATGAAAATTATTTCGTGGTAGATGAATATGATGAAATAGGCTTTTAATTTTATTGAATGTGTTTATACATGAATTTTCCATCTTAGACATACCCAATGAGTCTACCCGCCCTGATCGGACCCCTGTGATTATTTACCTACAACCGCCAATTCAAGTGACAAGACTTGGACGGTCACTTACCGCCTTAGGAATGAATTGGAGGCATATGGCTCGGTAAGTTTAGGATGAGGCTCGTGTGTCGGGCTGCCACCACGACCTCCTCAGTAGATTTTAGAGGCATCATCCTCGCATTAAGGATGAATATAGAGACACGTGACAGTGTCATATACGTTGGCCTTACATACCCTTGGCAATCGTCGATTGACCATCATAAAATTAGGGTCCCCCCCTCTTTCTATATAAATAGGCTTAACACTCATATTAAGGGGGAGAGATACATTGATATTATCACACACACATTTGGGGGCTCTCTTTCCCTTTACCTTTCATTGGCAACCCAAAACAGGTGCGCTTGCCGGCGGTTGTCAGCGTCCAGGCCGCTAAGGATGCTCATCATTTCCTCCACGCTAGACCTCCATGTTCCCAAGACTTTTCTGATGATTAGACGACTCTCCGTTCATGACCCGATGCGGTTCAAAATCCACCATCAAAACAATGGCAACTCCACTGCGAGAGGTCCCGAGTTCGATTCTCGGAATACCCCTCACGAAACAATGGCGACTCTACTAGGGAGTCATCTGTCAAAGAGAAGCCTCCATGAAGAAGGTCTGTAATGTGCTTATTTCTTGAAATTAGTATATTTTTCTCTTTGATTTCTTCATGAAAATTTGGAACCCAAAATAGAATAATGATTTTCTAGAATTTAAATTTATTTATTTATTTATTTTTGAATGAATGTTTCCACTACTTCCTCTTCGTCCACGTTCAAAAGGAAAAGTGAGTTTCTTGTATATTTGTGTATTCAGTCATGAGTTTCGTTTTACTTTGGATTGTTAAAAATAATAATAATAATAATAATTTCCATAACTCAGTTCCGTTCTTGATCTCTTGCCATGGCTGAAAGTAAAAACAAAATAGACACAGATGTGATTCTTTAAAGATGGTGAGGAAAATGGTTTTCTCATTTCTGGAACATTATTGAGGCTTTGCTTGGTAGAGGAAAAACTGCATACTGGCAAACACTTGAAGTTATTAAAAAAAGGCAACAAGTTTGGTTGTCTGTATTTTATTCTTGGTTTAGATCTTGCAACAAAATTGTTGGAAGGTTTGGAAACATTTGATCCATCTTCATCTTCACAAAACTTCTGTTTGTTTTCAATGAAAATGGTGGTTTCTGAAAAAAGGAAAATAGTGTATTGATAAGCCAAAACTGAGAGGAAAGGGATTGTCTCCCCCCTCTCTTGGTGGTTTATGTAGAAGAGGGGAAGGAGGAAAACCTCACTCCCCAAGGCGCTGATGATGCAGGCGTCAACGTCATGATGGCGCTGCACGTACTGGTGCCAGCGACTCGGGGCTACACCGAGGCGCTGAAGACCCCAGCGCCTGCTATTGTTAGGCGTGGGGAATCCCTCATGCCTGACCTCCAGGTGTGGGAAGTCTCCACGTGCCTTCTATCAACAGAAAGGGTCCTGGGGACTTCAATGGCTTGTTCTAGAGTTTGAGAATTCTCTCTGACGTACTGTCTCAAAATAGGATCACTTCTTACACTATAATAATAAAACAACGATATACGTTCTTACTATTTATTTGAAGAGTGGATGGATACATCAACCCTCAAATCATTAGAATGACGCAGCACTCAAATCAGAAGTTATTTTCAAGCTCCATCGTTATGCCTTCAAATGGAGGTTAATATAATTATGGATCCACGTCACTGAGAGTGACATGTCAAGATTGAACACGTGACGTCTACACCCACATGATATCTATGTGGCCTAAGGATGAACTTCACATGATCTATGACTAAACATACTTGAAGTTGACAGTCCCTAAAGTGTAGTATATGTCTTCAGACTTAGTGAAAAATATTCAAACACCCTTCCTTACCTGGGAACAATCTGGACTTATTATCGAGCTCATCATGGAGATATCTAAATTATCCACTGACCTATTATAGATATTTGAGATTTATCAATCAACTTATTATGTAGGTTTCTTAACTGATTATCTGTTATCTGACTCATATTGAGGGGATTGCTGGACTATCATACGACCTATCATGGGTATTCATGGATTTATCAACCAACTTACTTTAAGTATTTATGGAATTATTTATTATTTACACTTCCTCATGATCTCTGTCACATGATACGAATCACGCCTAAATGGGGCTTTAGCATGCATATGAGGGATTTCTATATATATATTTGTTATTCTAGATTGACCTATAGTCTCTACGTCATTATTGAATTTAGTCATGGCAGAAAAAAATGACATATTTCTTTAAGATTCGAGAAGAGAGTAAGATATCAATATATGCATATTCCATGTGATGTATTCTGCACTATCATTTCTGTTTAGAAAATCTACTCTCACAACCAGTTTTCTATTTTATTAGGAGATTCTCCTTTTGACCAATGATCGAGACAACAAGAATAAGGACTTATTTTCTATGAGAATTTTATCATCCATAGCTACATTATCCTGTGAAAAGGGCTTCCGGTCTCCTCTAAGTGTGTTAGTAATTCCAAGTTGATTGATGCCTCAGTGACAATAAAATCACCTTAATAGGTGGGTCAATGATTCATCGCTAAGTGCACCCGAGGTAACGAACAAATTACTATAAGGGGTGACTTAGGACCATTGAATAAAAATTACCGTCAAGTGCATCCGAGGCGACAATAAAATTACTATGAGGGGTGGCTTAGGACTGTTGAGTAAAAATCATCGCTAAGTGCATCTGAGGTAACGAAAAAATTACCACAAGGGATGACTTATGGCTGTTGAGTAAAAATCACCGTTAAGTGCACATGAGATAACGACAACATTACCACAAGGGATGACTTAGGACCGTTGAATAAAAATCACTGCTAAGTGTACCCGAGGCAATGATAAAATTACCCCAAGTTGTGACTTAGGACCGTTGAATAAAAATTACAGCTAAGTCCATCCAAGGTGACGAGAAAATTACTATTGGGGGTCACTTAGGACTGTTGAGTAAAAATCACCGCTAAATGTACCTATTATACGTAGCTTAGGATTATTGACAAGAAAAAAAGTTGCCATTAAGCACACTCGAGGTGATGAAAAACTTGTTACGAGGGATGACTTGGAATTGAAAGATGTTTAGTATCGTAATTTTCACTACGACTTTTGTAGTTATCAAAATGAACCAAAAAATTATGATGGGTCTGTTATCCTGGAACGCATCTAAGACGTTTCAGCAAAGATTTTTCCTGAAACGCATTTAAGACATTTCAGCAAAGATTGTTCCTGAAAGGCATTTAAGGCGTTTCAACGAAGTTTATTCCTGAAACGTGTTTAAGAGGTTTCAGCAAAGATTGTTCCTGAAATGCGTTTAAGTCGTTTCAGCGAAGTTTATTCCTGAAACGCGTTTAAGATGTTTCGGTGAATATTGTTCCTGAAACATGTTTAAGACATTTCAGCAAAGATTATTCCTGAAACGCATGTAAGAGACGTTTCAGCAAAGATTGAACGTGAATCACATTTAAGACATTTCACTAAAGATTGTTCCTGAAACAAATTTAAGACGTTTCAGAAAAGATTGTTTTCTGAAACCCGTTTAAGATGTTTTAGCGAAGTTTATTCCTGAAAAGCTTTTAAGACGTTTCAGCGAAGTTTATTCCTGAAACGCGTTTAAGATATTTCAGCGAAGATTGTTCCTGAAACGCATTTAAGACGTTTCAGTAAATATTGTTCCTGAAACGTGTTTAAGACGTTTCAGCGAAGCTTATTCCTGAAACGCGTTTAAGTGGTTTCAGCAAAGATTATTCCTGAAACAAATTAAATACGTTTCAGCAAAGATTGTTCCTGAAACGCTTTTAAGACGTTTCAGCGAAGTTTATTCCTGAAACGCGTTTAAGACGTTTCAGCGAACATTGTTCCTGAAACGCATTTAAGACATTTCAGCAAAGATTGTTCCTGAAATGCGTTTAAGACATTTCAGCAGTAATTGTTCATGGAACGCATTTAAGACATTTCAGCAAAATTTGTTCTTGAAACGCACTTAAGACGTTTCGGTGAAGCTTATTCCTGAAACGCGTTTAAAACGTTTCAGCAGAGTAGGACCCTGGGATGCATTTAAGACGTTCAGTAAAATTTGTTCCTGAAATGCATCTAAGACGTTTCAGCAAAGTTAGTTCATGGAACGCTTTTAAGACATTTCAGCGACGTTAGTTCCTGGAATGCATTTAAGATGTTTCCGCAAAAATTGTTCCTGAAACACGTTTAAGACGTTTCAGCAGAAATTGTTCCTGGAACGTATTTAAGACGTTTCAGCAAAATTTGTTCCTTAAATGCACTTAAGACGCTTCAATGAAGCTTGTTCCTGGAACACGTTTAAAATGTTTCAGTAGAGTAGGACCCTAGGATGCGTTTAAGACATTCAGTAAAGTTTGTTCCTGAAATGCAAAAGATATATTTTAGCAAAGGTAGTTGGGCAGAACTTGGCCGCCATACCGTTTTTGAAATACACAAGTTGTTTTAACTGCTCATGTTAAAAGTCATATGTAAGAGCGACGTATGTGCAAAGTAGAGATGTGTATATAACCCTTTAAGCATGACCATCACGGATAGTCCAAAATGTGCGTGGCTCCTTAGGCAACTTGATTATAATTTTTGTACATGTGTGCGCCTTCTTAAGCAGTATCATGCAGGTTCCTACGTGTGTGCACTTTCGCAAGTCGATTCGTCTACGGACGACACTCTAGCATGTGCATTTGCCATCGAGCCATTTCTTGATGAACTTCACCCTAGTTTGTTATCTCAATATCAGAAAGTAGCTGTACGTTTGCTCATGATTTTAATGAATTATCTCTTGAAATGATTAGGAGTACGTCATTGAGCTATATCTATCATACATGAGAATAATGTGAGTAGATAATGTTGCATGACTCTATTCACTTATCATGATGCTTTGGTATTTGGACGCACATTATGAACGTGCATATGCTACATATACTACCATTTACTCACTCATGTTTACATTGAAACTTAAGGTTGTGCATTGCTAGTGTGCGTGTGCGTGTGCGTCTCTCTCTCTCTCTCACTCTGTGTGTGTGTGTGTGTGTGTGTGTGTGTATGTGTGTGTGTGTGTGTGTGTGTGTGTATGTGTGTGTGTGTGTGTGTGTGTATGTGTGTGTGTGTGTGTGTGTGTGTGTTGTTTCAGCTAGTCATCCTTTCGTGAATGTCGGCACAATCATATTTTTTATTGAAAAAGACTTACCTAGCCAGTTAATTCTTGCAACTCTTACTGTAGGCTAAATGAAAGTGATTGGTAGATGACCGCATCTAACTGGGGGCTACAACAACAAAGATAACCTTACATGATTGATTCGGTGATTAAACATTCGTCATCACAGTTGAACATATCACAATTCGATGGCTGGTCAAGTAAGATTACAACACACACCAAGACTATGTACAAGTTCAAGTGCTACACATTTGAACTTGCACATGGGGCTAATATTTATACATGAATTTTCTATCCTGGACATACTCAATAAGTCCACCCCTGATCGGACCCCTGTGATTATTTACCTACAACTATCAAGTCAAGTGACAAGACTTGAACGGACTCTTACCGCCTTGGGAATGAATTGGATGCATATGGCTTAATTTCTCGAAATCCCCCCACCGAAGCAGAATGATATGACAAGTGAATATGACAATTATTTAATTATTTTGTCGATAAATATTACAACTATTTTATTGAAGAATATGATATAATAGTTATGTTAATTTACTATTAAATAATGCAAACCATTTTATGCATCCATTAAAACACAACATATAATAATAGATTTTATATGAAAAACACCCTTACAAATTAGTAAATGGAAATGGGTTCGAGCTATCAGGTAGAACCTGGTTTGTATTTACTTAGTTAGACTTTGGATTTGATCTCCACAATCAACGATAATGTAAAAGTTTTCACATAAGTTCGCATTGTTATACCATGCACCTCAATGTCATAAATTCCATATCAATTACAAGCCATTTTCGGGTTTCTGTCATGTCAATTGCGATTGATCAAATTTAATTATCAAAAAAAATTCTACTTCATCACGGCGAAACCCATGAGAAGTTTCTTTTATTTTTGGCTTTTGGAATATAATTCTTATGTTTGATAATGAGATAAAGGTTGAAACAAATGGAGTATCGATGTTGAACTAACAGAAAAAAATATATGATGAGACTCAAACAGAGAAAAATCATGTTTCTTATTAGTAACACTAATACCCTGAATATGGCCTTTTCTAAGTTTCTAAACCATACACCAGTTTTCTCAAACCATGGCCGAACAAGCAAAAAATAAAAAATAAATTTGTACCAAATCCAAATAATTTCACTCAACTTTCATGAACAAATTAAGAAAATTCACCACCACGGAGCAGATTGTTAGATACACAATAATGGAAAATAGTAAGGTAGAAGTAATTTACATCAACTCAAACCTCCTGGACAAATCCCGTAGTATGCCATTCAACACTAGTTATTTGGCTGCCATTGTATTTGATTGTCATTTTACCTTTGCCACTTCCTCTCTGAAAGTAGAATCCAACCAGTTAGTCTGCTGTACACTTCCCAAGGATGGTCATAAAAAGTGCTAGTTAATACAACTACAATTCAAATCCAATTTTATCTCAATTTCTCCTCCTTTCCCTCTGAGGCCTAAATATTATGCCTAAAATTCGACCGAGGAGATGGTCTGGTGACAGAAACAGATGTAAAAGACAACGTAATTTCCACTTACAGCATCTCACATTTTTAACAAAGTGGATAATGCCGGATCCTCTTACAGTACATTTTCCACAATATAAGCTAAGCATATTGAGTTAACTAGTAGACAATCATGTACGTGTTAAAGTATATATATATATATTTTGTATTAATTTGACTTCAAGGTGTAATATTAATTAGATGTAATTTTACAAACTCTACGAACAATATTACTACATATTATGATATATATTGGTTTGGTTACATCTTATACAAAGATAAAGCAATCCAAGTATATTGCTTCGCTCACATAGAAATATATATAATGTGAAATTTTAAATTGATATATTAAAAATTCAGTCTATAAATATGATGAAACAAGTACGATCACTAAATACTTGATTTTGACATAAAAGAAGTTACTAAATGTTCCAATTTAACGTCTCCATCAATATAATAGTGGTAAACTTGGACAAATAAGCCCAAAAATGTTTCTCCCCCTTAAGCGCCATTTATATATAGTATTGATAAGAAGATATAAATCTCCAGACGTGTGAAAAATATATGAAGCAGCACGCAAAAAATATTGATTGTTAAACTTCATAAGAGATTATGAGAAGAATGCATACCATTTGCCTTCGCACCCTGCTGAGCCTGAGACATTGATCGCTGGATGCGTGGAGACCCCTGCCGGCCATTGGCACCAGGTAAAGAATGTCTCTTTTTGATGTAAAATTCTCTGTCTTGCATATCAGGGCTTGATCGTGGAGAGCTATTAGATTGGACTTTGGCTCTAGCAGACTCTGTAGCTTGCATAAAATGAGGGAGAGAACTCTTAGCACTGCTTTCTCTTGAATCTTGTTCAATGTGATCTGGTCTCGCGGAGCCAAAGGAATTCCTTCTCTTTCCATTCTTCTGATCCGTACTACTTCTAGACCCAGAATCTTGATTTGTATTTAAGGGTGACTTCTTACCCGCTGACAGTGACTTGCGTTTTAGGTTGGATCCACTCTTTTCATTTTTGTGCTGATTAGTCTTCACAGATACCTGACTGGAAGGAGTTTCTTGTGTTTCTGGGACAGTCACATGACTTCTTGGAGATGCTTCTGGGGATGACCTGTAAGCTTGATGACCTGCTTCAGTGTCCAATACTCTCTGCAGATGCAATTTATTTCTCTCTGTTTCTTCAATTTGTGTAGAGTCCAAAGCAACCTCTGAGTATATGGATTCACTATTATCAAAATCAGGTTTCTTCTCCGGCTGATCAGAGACAGGTTGTGATAAGTCTGATATTGGTATTGTAGGTGCATCTTTGATTTCAGTATCAGCATTCTCAGTTCTATTAGGACTATGAATATCTTCCTCTGCAACGTTGTTGTTCTGTTCAAAGGCTCCAGATTCATATGTATCAGGTGAATCAAGAGTTGAAGAAATGGAAAGTTCAGTGCCACACTCAGAGCCACCAATTTGAATCACGCTTGATCCAGTGGGGACAACATTTTCTGCAGCATTAACCTCACTTGTTCCTACTACAGCACCTGCCATAGATGAGCTTGTGTCCCCACACAAATCAACTCCACTATCTCGAGATGATAAACTGATTGATGTACGTGGATTTACGGTTGTATTTAGCACTTCAAATTTCGACTGAGCAGCTATAAATGTGGGATTGGTTGCCTTTATTGATACAAATGGACCATTTATAGGTCTATGGCATTCAATTTCTACTTCATGCTTTTCCATATGAGAATTGTGTTGCATTGGGGAATCTGCGTTTGACTGTGTTTGCTCTGGGAGAGATTTTTCTGCTGCCAAGGTCTCGCTGATGTCATAAACACTTGCCTTCTCAGAGCATGGAGGTTTAAAACTCTCTCTTATTGGGGAAGAGGCCGTGTTATATGCCTGAATATTTGAACTTTCCTCATCATGAATAATCAATTTCTCTTCATTGTTGGATCTTGATTCATCTAACTCAGAGGTATTCTCAAGGACAACCCCGCTATTCAGTGAAGATGCAAAGTTTTTCTCCTCTATTTTGGTTTTCTCTGCACTCAATTCTGCTTTCTGTGGCTCCACGATATTCACTGATGACACAGACATCCATCTCTCTAACCATCTCCAAGCAGAATCAGATTTCAACGGATCACACTTAATATTGATCGGTTTGGTCTTTGGGGTAGATTCCAGAAGCTTTAAATGAAAATTAAAATTACACAATCAGTTCTAGAGCACATATGCATATGATACTCAAAAGTGAAAAATAACAGCCTGAAGACATCATTATACCTGCCGAGCAAACCTATTGCTAAGTAGTTTCTCTATAGAAATGTACGTCATGTTGGATTTGCCAAACTTGTCCTCCTGATACAAGAGATCATGTCAAACAAGGTCATTTGAAATGCAATGTTGCTAGGAGCAAATCCATCAAATAAACTAGGTATGATTATGATAATTAATTTCAATTATAACATAAAAAACAAAAGAAGAAGAAGAACCAGATTAAGAACCTTCTCATGATTTCCATCCAGTTTTTCTATATTTGATCCCTCCAATGCCAGACGAGAACGACGACCACGAACAAGAGCTTGCATTTTAACGATGGCTTGAACGCATCGCAGTGTTCCCACAGCATGACTCCGGACTAAGTGGCCACGGACAGCAGCTTGCAACTTGACTACATTCTTAAGTTTTAGAAGTGCTGCTTGAGCCTTGAAAATTTCATGAAATTAAAAATAAATTACCCAGCAAGGAATGATTTTAGTGACAATAACTTTAGGAGTTAGAAGTTCATAAAGAGTAAAAAAAGAAATACCAAGACCCCTCTAATTGCAGACTGGATGACAACAACATCAGACTCCTCCAGCTTAGCTTCATCCTTACTCTCATCTTGAGCAATAACCACAACTTCAGACACTTTAGGAATCTCGGGAGCAAATAGCTGAGGTTTTTCATCTGTGTAATGTAAGACAGAAGGTTTTTCTGGAACAGAAGAGTTGGCTTCAAGACTGACAGTTTCAAGTCTGTCCTTAATTCCATTTGTAGAAGAAGGGGTCTCTGTGATCACAGCATTGCTTAGCACTCGATGCCGTGCAGATCTCTTTCGAAAGCTCCATCCGCGTTTATCACCAGAACCCTTACTCTGGAATAATTTGTGATAAGATCACTTAATGAAAGAAAGTGACAGAGTATAATTCAAAGTAGTTCACATTCAACAGTCATTTTGCTGAATTTCTAAATTAAATAGGTCGATGCTACGATAAATACAGAATGTGCTTAAAAAATGCTCAGTTGATGTTAATCAAGGCTGAATTTTTCCTCATCGGTAGCGTCCGGTGATAGATCTTGAACTTGTCTTTCTTCACAACGAATCAGCACAAAACTAATACCCGGGAGTGACTTCACTATGTTAATGGAATAGAACATTTTCTTCTTCTCACATTAGTTTCAATGGCAATGTCTGAAACTAAGCAAGACCCTTTATAGTTGAAAAAGAAACCGTAATCACTAAAAAATGCTGGAATACAAACTTCATTGACACTAGTCAGATCTCTAAACACCAAACCTAAGCCAGAACGATAATTCACATCCAAATGTACGAATCTTAATTTGTTAAGAACAGATACAATAAAAATATAGCTCGACCATGCTCCCTCTGGCATGAAATGAAGAAACCAACAGATTTCCTACAGTCTTTAAGAAAAAGGAAAGAAGAAAAATTTATACTCTAAACAAGTCTTTTATAGTGAAACAAGGTACACTGCCAAACTTAGAACCTCAGATCTTTGTCCTAAACGTCCAGAAATGCACCCAAACCAAAGGAACTCGACCGGAAAACCAAAAAGGCGACATCCAATCCACTCGACTGAATAAACAAATACAAATCAACCGAGCCATTAAACTCCGTCTCACCCAAAAGATACAAACTTAATCTAAGTATAATAAAACAGAGCTTAGAACCAATCAGATACCTCAGTAATATCGACATCATCAGCGTCCTTCGAATCGCTACCGCATGTGATTATTTTGAAGCAGGAGGTGGACTTTCCCATTGTTACAGTTATCTGTTTCTCTCACAAGTAGCTCTCTCTCTCTCTCTCTACTACTCCGAGAGACAAAAACGCCTATATTGGTGGGGATGTTGGAAATTGAGCTCAACAATGTAGCTTAAAGAAAGCGGACCTCAATGCATTACTTAAATATCACTAATTTTAGCAGTTGGAGTCCGCCGTTGATCAGGTCCGTTTCCATCAAAGCTCTGTCCGTCAGACAGAGACCAGAAAAGAAAAACTGTCAGATCTCTACTCTTTGTATTTCCAAAATAGAAATATGTCTTCAAATTAAATAATTCTAACCATAGCAAAAATTAAATTAAATAATTCTACCGAATTTTCTGTTCACATAGTTACGATTGCATATTATTTAAATTGACATATTTTAATTGGATTAAGCTAACAACTACAGTTGCTTCACGTTGTTAATATTTTCCGTTGACATATCTTAATTTAATATTCTGATAATACTCAACAATTTTAAAATATACTAAACATTATTATTAGGTAATTGTTTTTGCGAATCTAGCAACGTCCGGGGAAGACTTTTTTCTTCAAAAATGTAGAAAATGCTTATTGGTTGTTATTAATCATTTAAGATAATCCAAATAACTATAATACTTTTTCCTTCAAGTCATGAGCTAATATAATTTAGTTTTTAATACTTTTTTTATGGTTTACAAAATTTTACCTCATCCAGGATTTCAACTCCACGAGTAGCATATATGAAGAGCTGAATATTCGATACTTCTTATAATAATTTCATGACGCATATGTATTTTTTCACAAATTTATAATTCATTTATTTAATCTTCTTAATTTTTGAATAAAATATTGTATATTAAACTTATATACAATTGAATTTTGTGGGTGTAAGATTTAACCATTGTGTCCATTTATATCATCATTGAATTTTAAATAAAAATGATTAAAAACGTAATTTAATTTATGTTTACATTTGCTTAAAAGCTGAGGGGATAATGTGATTAAGTGTGGGCCAACACAGGTGTCTTAAGATTTAGATCAACGTGGTTCATTTGTCGCACGTTATAATAAAGATAATTAAACAGTTATCAAGTGTGATTAGATAAAACCGACAGGTTAGACTAGAATTTTAACTTGCTAATGAAAAAATTGCAATTCATCGTCGGACCAATAATTATTGGTAAATTGACAATAGAAATTTTTAAAAAGAAATCTTATCTAAAACTTCTATAAAAAAAAGGGAAAGAGACAGTGGAGGTGGGGTCCTAAACTATTACTTTTCATGTGAAAGAAACTAAAAAAAATTAAAAACGGTATCTTAAAGGAAGCAACGGAGTTGTTCAACTAAGTAACTATGGGGATTCTCCTCTTACTCAGTTAGATTCAGACCACTTGATATGAAATATGATAAATAAAAAGTTGAGCAAATATTTTTTTTACACTTATTAAATCAATTCTATTTAAATTTTAATGAAGGATCAGATCTGAAGGAATTAAATTGTCATTTTAATTGTTTATTGTGATTTTATAATTCGATTTCAAATAGGTCTCATAATTTTGATCGGAATTGATTTCATTGATTACATAAATGTGATTCCTAATAAATATGTGATAACGTAATTCCACATTTTTATCCATTTTTAAAATGAATTACGATAAGTCAATTATGTCCTTGAAATAATAAATTAAAGAAAATAATACTCATTTTCTTTGAATGTCATATATTTTTATTATAATTTTTTGATTTAATAAATATAGATAATCATTCTTATTTTTAATAATATAATTTCTAATTCTAATTTCTCATACTTAATAAATATATCAATCTGATTTAAAATTTTAATTCCTAATCATTCTTCAAATTCATCAATGAATTTAAACTCTATCAAATTTTAAATACAAGTAAATGTGAATAATAATAGTGTTAACAAGTAAACAAATAAGTTATTAATGTTTTTGGTGTCCTAACTTGCAACCACCTCTAGACTGACAGCTAAACTTTGTCCTATACGCCACGATGGTGAAGAGATTGATGACACGTAGAGTCACATGGGAGTCATATGCTACATTGTGTACGGGATTATAGTATTGGTAAATTGGTATCCCAATGATGGGTTGGCTTGCAAAAGGCAAAGGGGCCATGTTCTTTTGTAGCATTCTTACTCACTAATGTAAGTGGGATGCCATGAATCTGTCATGTGGGATCCCACTAAAAAGTATTGTGTTGAACTTGTTTCAGCTTGTTTTGATTAATTTTGACGTGTTCAAACCATGGGAAGTTAATATAAAATGTAGCATAGTTCTCGATTTCTAACATGTCATGTCATACAACGTCGAGTTATCATTATAAGTGAAATCAATTTAGGTCTCCTAAGATTTTGTGAAATTTATAGTTGAAGTTAACTCTCAATTTTTGTTGTGCATAAACATAAAATTAGCTTTCCGTTAGTTTATCCGCCAATTAATTAACGCGATGTTAAAACGTTGCCTCATCTACGTGCTATTAATTAAGAGAAAAGTTTTCTGTAAAAGAAAAACTTTACGGTTTTTGAGAATTGATCGTGAATTTTCTACATCATAATATGAAAATATAGAAAATAATTAAGAGAGAAAATGAGAGAATAACAACACCATGATTTACGTGAAAAACCCTTAAAGGGAAGAAAAATCATGAGGAGATTTCGATCGTATTTCATTATGGAGAAATGGTTTACAAGGCTAATGCAAGTTGCATAGTCATCTAGTTTCTTATAGGTGTTGAGAGTTGTTGTGTTCCCCATTGGAGTTACATCTTGCCTTTATTTACAGGCTTTCAATCGGTTACATGGAATCTGATACAGATTATCTAATTCTATCTGAAAATAGGATCAACAGAATATTTTCTGAAATCTAGCTTATCAACATTAACAACTTAGTAAATCTTGACTGTTTGATCAATCCAATGGTCTCATCGGTATGTTCTTCATAACCGCTTAGTTGATCCTATGGTTCTCGATCTATATTCTCTTCGATGGAGTCTTCGGTCTAGATCTTGTCATGTGTCATGTGAAATTTTACCTGTACACTGGCCCCCATTACACTCAACGAAATTTTATTCGTTGATGTGTAATGATCATCTTTTCTTGTTCTGACGTTACGTCTGCCTATTTCTGTTTTCACACACTTTTTGAAAACATGCGATATAGTTTTCCAAAAAACTTTTTGACTGTCTATCTTCTTCTTTCCTTTCTGTCGTTATGTTCTTTTGTCTCCTTTTACTGATGCTTTGTGATTGTCGAGTAACTCATTTGTCAGTTTGCTGTCGATGATGATTGTTTCTTCTTCATTGTTGTTATGTCTTTTTGTTCCTTTTACTACAGACTCATTGATAGAGTTTTACCGTTTCTTCATTTTCATTTCCCTTCTCTCGTACGTTAAGATCTGTGACAAGAATGTTGTACAATAACATAATAATTTATTGAGATGAGTAAGGAGCGAGTGTACCATTTCATAATTATATCGCATGAGTTTGAGTTTGATGTTCTGCCTTTGTTGGTAGAGTTTCTACTGTTTTCTTTTTCCTTCTCTTGTTTCGTATTTTCCCTTTCTACTCCTGCTTCGATCAATATGAATTACTTTGTTTGTGCAATTTTTCTTCTATTGAACTCTCTTTTGTCGTACTTCGTTCAAAGACTTAGCAAAATTTAGGGATCAAAATTCGGTACTCTGCCGACTTCAAGCTTTCAACGAAATCCGTTCTTAAATACTTAGGAAACTTTTGGCCTAGTTCTCTTGAGAATAACGATGTTTTTTTGTGAAATTTGTTCCCAAAGATAAGACTTTAATTCCCTTATGATATACATGTTTCCTCAAGTACTTAGGTTCAAATAAAGAACCATGGCATCATCTTCATTTCCTTCTGAGAACGGCGTCAATGAATATTCCCAAGGACTTAGGATCCTTCCATTGAACCATGGCCACGTTTTGATTTACTACCAGCTCACCGATAGAGTTTTTCATGTTTCATTTCTTTTCCTCCGCTTTGCATTTTTTTATTTCCTATTTCTCCATTTCTTCTTTCAGTTTCCTTTTTCCGCTCTTAACTTTTTCTTTCCTTTTCTCGTTTCTTTTTCTTTACTCATGGCCTTCCCGTTCTAAAACATTGAAGTCGCGACCTTCCTTTACTTGACTTTTCTTTATTGGCTTTTTCTTTACTCAATTTTTTTATTGAGCTTTTCTTTTCTGCCTTTCTTTACTCAACTCAGCATTTCTTTACTCAGCTCAGCCTTTCTTTTCACTTTTCTTTACTCAGCCCAGAAGTTCTTTCATCAACTTCTTTTATTTTATGCTCCTCAATTCTTTCCTCAACTTTTTTTATGTTCTAAAGTTCTTTCCTCAACATCTTTTTTTTTCTGAAGTTCTTTCCTCAATTTTTTTTAAAATTCTTTCCACAACTTCTTTTCTTTTCTACTCTAATTCATCAATTTTCTTTCGGTTCTGAAGATTTTCTCATTCTTAACGCATTTCCTTTTTTCATTTTTTTAAGACATTTCATTTTCTGTTCTTAAAACATTTTCTTTTCCGTTCTTACGATATTTCATTTTCCGTACTAAAGACATTTCCTTTTTCGTTCTCCCGTTCTTCTTTTCTCAGCGTTTCTTTAATGAGCTGAAGGTTTTTCTCAGTTTATTTTCTTTTCCGTTCTGAAGTATTTCCTTTTCCTTTCTCCAGACTTTCCTGTTCTGAAGACATTTCATTTCCCGTTCTCCAGACTTTTCCATTCTGAAAATATTTTTTTTCTGTTCTCCAAGCTTTTCCGATCTGAAGATGTTTCCTTTTCCATTTTGAAGACATTTTTTTCTGTTCTTCAGACTTTTCTTTTTCCATTCTTCAGACTTTTTCATTCTGAAGACATTTCATTTTCCTATCCTGAAGACATTTCTTTTTTCATTTTTCAGACTTTCCCATTTTGAGAATGGCGTACGTAGATGCTCCCAAGGACTTAGGGTCCTTCAATGGAACCATGGCACCATTTTTTATTTCCTCCTGAGAACGGCGTACGTAGATGCTCCCAAGAACTAGGCTCCCTCAGTATAACCATGACCTCATTTCAGTTTTCCTCTGAAAACGGCGTATGTAGACACCCCCAAGGGATTAAGCTCCTTCAATGGAACAATGGCCCCATTTCAATTTTCTTCTGAGAATAGCGTACGTAGACGCTCCCAAGGACTTAGGCTCCTTCAGTGAAACCATGGACCCGTTTTGATTTCCTTCTGAAAATATGACTTATGAACAACATCTTCCAATGACTTATGCCCTTAGTTCCTTCCAAGAGTAGGACTTATAATTTGCCCCTCCCAAGGACTTACGCTCTTAGTTCCTTCTGAGATTAGGACTTATGAATTGCCCATTCCAAGGACTCATGCCCTTAGTTCCTTCTGAGAACGGAGTACGTAGAAGCTCCCAAGGACTTAGGCTCCTTCAGTGGAACCATGACCCCATTTAGTTCCCTCTAAAAGTATGACATATGAATTATCCCTCCCAATGACTTACACCTTTAGTTCCTTCTGAGAGTAGGACTTATGAATTGCCCCCCCTCCTCCAAGGACTCACGTCCTTAGTTTCTTCTAAGAGTATGACTTATGAACTACCCCTCCTAATGACTTACGCCCTTAGTTCCTTTAGAGAACTGCCTGCTCTCAATGACTCACGCCCTAATTTTCATTGTTGTTGAAGAAGAGAGAAAGTTGATGCCAAGTATTTGTCTTGTAAGCAGTCTGCACGTTATCACGCCATAAGTTTTGATTGAAAGTTCCAATTAAATTCCATGAAATTATTCAACAAGTTGATTTTCATATGCTTCCGATTCTATATAATTTGTCATGTAATTGGCTCTCAGTCGGTACAGTTTAATTAATGAATTTGACTGTTCCGCATAATATGCTTTTCGTGTCTTTTGATCGAAATCTCTAAATTGAATTCTGTAAAATTCTCCAATGAGTAGACTTTTGTATCTTTCCGATGATATAAGATTCACCGTATAGTTGGCTTCCATCAAATATATTTTAATTTTTGTAATTGATCGTTCTGCATATTCTTCTTTCTCGAACAACCTTCACAGAAATTATCATAATTTTTGCTCGAGAGCTTCAAATTGAGTTCTGCAAAATTCTTCAAAAAGTAGATATCCATAGTTTTCTAATGATATATTATTCGATATTAATTGTATAAAAATTAATACAGTTTAAAAATTAAATTTGAAAAGTATTCATATATTTATTTTTTTGAATAGCACTAACGAGAGCTGCCATAACTTTTGATCCGGAGCTTCAAATTGATTTTCGTAAAATTATTCACAAGGTTGATCTCTGTATCTTTCCGGTGATATAAGATTCATCATCTAGTTGGCCCCCAGTAAATGCAGTTTAATTTCCAAATTTAAGGTTCTGCATAATCTGTTTTCCTAAGCAGCCTACATGAGAATCATCATAACTTTTTTTATGAGCTCTAAATCATATTCTACAAAATTATTCAAAAGTAGACATCTACATCTTTCCCATGATATATTATATGCTCTGTAAGTCTGCCTAAAAAAATTAAATTTGATAGACAAAATCAAGTTTATTTTCCTATACGAAGACTACCATACTTTTGATCTGGAGCTCAACTTGAATTCCGTAAAATTCTCCATGAAGCAGACTCTCATATCTTTATAATTATGTGACTTGCCATGTAATTTTTCTTCCAGCTTTTTTTTGTTTCAATTTTCATTTTTGGTCCCGTTGTCGCTTCTGTTATTAAGACATTTTTGTTCCTGTTATCAGGACATTTTCGTTCTCGTTGTTTGTACATCTTTTATTTCCCTCATAAAGTCCATTTGAAGGGCTATCAAGCTGTAATCTTCCATTCTAAAAATTTGAATGGTTGTATTTTTTATTTTCTCGTTCTGTAATGAAGTGGCAACTTTCCCGTTCTGAAGTGGCAGCTATCATGTTCTGAAGTGGCAGCTTTCTTGACTGAAGTGAACGCGATCTTCTTCTTTCTCTGAAGTTTCTACTCTGAAATTCTTTCCTTAACAATTTTTTATTTTCTAATGAATTTCTATTCTGAAATTCTTTCAAATTTCTGTTCTAAAATTTTGATACTCTTAAAGTTCTAGCTTTTATTTTTCTGAAGCGCTGAAGCTCTGTTATGAGTTTCTGGCTTCTAATTTCTGTTCTGAAGCTTTGACTTTAACTTTTGTGTTCTAAAACTATGACTTCAGATTTTTTGTTTTGAAGTTCTAACTTCAACTTTTCTGTTCTGAAACTTTGACTTCAAATTTTCTATTCTGAAGCTTTGACTTCAGCTATTCTATTCTGAAACTCTTACTTCAACTTTTCTATTTTAAAGCTCTTACTTCAGCTTTTCTGTTCTGAAGCTCTGACTTCAAATTTTCTGTTCTGAAGATTTGACTTCAACTTTTCTCTTCTGAAACTTTGACTTCAGCTTTTTTATTTTGAAGCTCTGACTTCAGCTTTTCTGTTCTGAAGCTCTGACTTCAGCTTTTCTGTTCTGAAGTTCTGACTTCGATTTTTCTGATTTGAGATTTTCTGATCTGAGCTTTATGTGCTCCTCTGTTATACGCTTTTCTAAGATTTCTGAGCTCTTCTGGTCTGAACTTTATGAGCTTTTCTGGTATGAGCTTTATAAGCTTTTCTGGTATGAACTTTACGAGCTTTTCTGGTCCAAGCTTTATGAGCTTTTTTGGTATGAGCTTTTCTGATATGCGTTTTCTGAACTTTTCTGATCTAAGCTTTCTGAACTTTTCTGATATGAGTTTTTTTAGCTTTTTTGGCCTGAGCTTTCTGAGCTCTTCTAGTCTGAGTTTTATGAGCTCAATTTTTCTTATCCGCTCTGATTTTTTAACTCATCCTTTATTCGAATGGATTTATTTTCTGATCTCCTCTCTCTCTCTCTCTCTCTCTCTATCTCTCTCTCTCTCTATCTCTCTCTCTATCTCTCTCTCTCTCTCTCTCTCTCTCCCTTTTGCTTTGATTGCTCTTAGCCTAGTTGTCCTGGGCGGAACTTTGATCGTTTGGTAGTCCGCGGGTGGCAGTTCGCAGGTTTCATCGGCCCCTCGTGGTGGTTGTTGAATTAGCATAATTCAATTCCATGAATTTTGTTAATAATATTCTTTTAAATAGTAATTGTATGAAATAGATAAATCAAATCGAATACGAATGAGTAAATTTAGCGTTCTTCGCTCTTTTTTTGGTTCCGTAGTCATTTTTGTTACTACTTCTGCATCCGTTTCTTCTTTTGTCCGTTGTTGGAAGCGCGTTTCATTTGGTTTTGAGCATTTAGAGAGGGATTTCTTGAGTTTTTTCTCATCTCTCAATAAAGCACCAAATGTAAAAGAAAAAATTCACGGTCATTGAGAATTGATCGTAAATTCTCTATATCATAATATGAAAATATAGAGAATAATTAAGAGAGAGACTGAGAGAATAACAATACCATGATTCAAGTGGAAAACCCTTAAAAGGAAGAAAAATCACGGAGAGATTTTGACCGTATTTTATTATGGAGAAAGTGTTTACAAGGTTAATGCAAGCTGCGTAGCCAACTGTTTCTCATGGGTGTTGAGGGTTGTTGCATTCCCCGTTGGAGTTACATCTTACCTTTATTTATAGGCCTTCAATCGGTTACATAGAATTCGATACAACTTATCTAATTTTATCTGAAAATAGGATCAACAGAATATTCTTTGAGATCTAGCTTATCAAAATTAACAACTTAGTAAATATTGACCGTCTGATCAATCTAATGATTTTGATTAGTTTTTCTTTGGATTGTCACGTCGGCAATTCACGTGTTTTTGTCTGATTCGTCTGTTCTTCATAACCGTCTAGTTGATCCTACAGTTCTCGCTTTATCTTCTCTTCGATGGAGTTTTCGGTTTAGATCTTACCACATGTCATGTGAAATTTTGCATGTATACTTTCAACGCTCTACTTTGTTTCACGATTAGTAATAGTTACATCACTCAAGCTCTATGGAGCTTATGTTCCCTTTGAATATCACCTATTGTCACCATGTTCCACGTTCAGGTGATGAGTTGGCTAATATGCTTGCATGTTTTGCTCTATCAATGTCTGTTCGTATTGTTTAGAGATACCCTCCCCTATCGTTTATTCATGACGTTCTCTTTTCAGAGCCTATTTAGTTTTGGATAGTTTCACAAACAAAAAAGCCCATGGTTATAAATTGTCACTCCAAAATTTTAGGTGTGTACTTTTTTTTTATGTAAAATAAGAGTGCAAGTTGAATTGAACAATTTTCTTAAAAGATATCACTATTACTAATAAAGTAAAAAATTAAAGAAAAAGTTTATTGATTATGGCTCCTCTTTGCTTTTCATTTTAGATTCATCGTAATCAAAATTTAAAACAAATTTTATAAATATAAATTTTTTATTATGGTGGATAGATTAGACTGACACAATGTGATATTCCTGAACTTTTAGTAGGAAAAAATTCCTGTAGTGAATATTTCACTCAAATATGCAAATTTTCAGATTGCAAATTTGAAAAGAAAAGTTTGATCTCATCTGAACGATTGATTGAATTGTTAAAATACATTTTTTCTTTACTTTTTTTAGAATTGATAATGTTTATATAAATTTTCAATTCTAAATATAATTTTATCACACATTTTAAAATGCATCTCTCTCATTATATATTATATAAAAAATATTTTTTATATATAATATTATATGTGTGTGTGAATATAATATTATATATATATAAGTGAGAGAGACGAGGAGAGAGAGGGAGAGAGATAAAAAATCTCAGAATTTCTAGATTGAGAGAGATTTATATTTTTGTTAAATTCAATAAATCCTAGTAAATTGGGTATAATAAACAAATACATAATTTTTATAGTGGGCCGATAAACATTAAATACTTTTTATAATTATGAAATAAATTATCTATTTTTATATTAAGTTTCTAAAATCTTACTAATATTGTGTAAATCCCTTTTCTTTTTCACTTGATCTGATTCAAACAGTTGAACTACTCAAAGAGCAACTACATCTAACATCGGCAAAGACACCACATTTAATCAAAATTGACTGACCACCTAGCTAAGCTCTTGGATTCTATCCTTTTTAACAATTCCACATTTGTTTACCAATAACATCAACAATTGCACCAACCTCTAATGAAAAATGATGTTATTTTCAGAAACATATACTATCGAGAGTAGGTTTGAAATTGGAGAGAAGGGCAATGAGTCAAAATCAGAAAAAGAAGTGAATATATAGAAGAGAGTGGAGGAATAATATTTAGGTACAAAGGCATATGACAGCCCACCGTTTGGACCTTCTTCAAGGAAAAGTCGATCTAGTGGAGCCTTAAGTCACATGGGGGAAAACAAAGGGTCGAGAATAATAATGTTAAGAAACATTCAAACGTACATTTTTGATATTACTATCGCAACGATACAATGTCTCTATTAAGCCAGTAGATTCTCGATAACCCCCATGGCTTTTCTCTCCCTTGTTTTTTCTTTACATGATTTTAAACTTGTTTCGTAGGTTTTAAGATTTAGTTTTCCATTTTCGGATTTATTATTCCAATTTTACTACATTTGGAAAACTATTTTAATACAAGTTTTTCAAAAAAAAATTCCCCATTATAGTATAGGGAGAACTACAAGAATGGTCTATTTGGGCTAGGGCCATTCTTGTAGCAAAATGTCTATTTTTATTTTTTATTGCATGAATGACCAGTTTCTAATAAGAAAATAAGGAGGATGGATAGTCATTTACCATTAAGCACTTAATGAAAAAAGCAAAAAATGTGCTACAGTACGAGTGGAGCGGCCTCACACACGTACTATAGTGAGGGTGACACGTGAATTCCGTTGAAAAAAAATTATGCATATGGTACATAAATTAGATACATATAGTACATACATTGAATACATATAGTATATAAATTAGATACATACGGTTTCTAACCTTTATACCACAGCGTCTTGCAATTTTTCGAAAAAATTACAAGATTCATCAAGAAACCCAGAAAACCAACGCAAAAAATCAGAAAACTCACGCGAAAAAGGCTAGAAAAATCTCATATTCAATAAATAATCAGAAAAAAACCTTAGATCCAAGAACGAAATACTAAAAACACATTAGTTTTTGTACAAACAACCAATTTTAACTCTAACAACGCATTAATAGTTAATTTTACAAAAAAATTCTAAAAACTCAAAGAAGAACAGTAAGAGAGGGAGGGAGGTCGCCGACCAACAACACGCAGCAAGAAAAATAGAGATAGAAAGGTGACGAGCAGGCGGCGGCGAAAGCTCTTTGGGGAAGGCATGATTGCTGTTCAAAATTTTAGAGGCCAAAACTATGTCAGGAAGACAAGGGCGGAGAGGAAAATTTTTTCAAGACCAACGCCACTTGTCAAAAAAAGGGCATATCTGCAATATTAAAAAAAAGACATTTATGTAGAGTTTGCCCTCCAAAAGTGGTGAATCTTACATTTTTTCCTATAGTATACTACTATTAAATACATTTTTGCTTATTTTAAAATATTTTTCAAAAATAACATCGTTTTGCCCCCTACAGTCCTTACGCAATTGGATATAAGTCTGCGGAATATAAAGGGTAAACTAAAATTTTACCCCTACTGTCTGGGGTAGTTTTCATTTTAGATCATCTACTTTAAAAATTGACAGAGTAGACCCTACTATTACTTTTTGCATCCATGTTAGACCTTCTGTTGCACCTCCACTTAAAAATATTAACGGATCATCACGATTGTCCTACGTGGTAAATAATTTAAAGTCAAATCAGACCCTTTTATTACCTGAGCAGCCACATAGGACAACTCAATTACCCAAAATTACCACAACCAGATTTCCCCCCTTCTTCTTCCCCGCTCCTTCTTTGTGAAGGCCACGTACAACCATTGTTGCTGCCCTTTGAGTACAACATCCCATTGCATCTTCTCCCCCCGTTAAGGGCATGATTAGGGTTGGAATCTTCTTCCCACATGGGGAGGGGAGGGAAAGATTCTTCTTCCCTTGTGGGAAGCCATTGTTGCTGCCCTACAACTGATATTGTGTGTTTAAATCTTTTCAGTTAATGGCTTTGATTTATCATTGCAATCCTCGGAAGGGAAAGATTCTACATCTAAGAGTAATTAATACCATTTGGGGTGCTTCTGCTTGATTCATACTTAACATAGCATCAGTAGGATTTGAAGAAAGTGATTAATACCTTGTTTAGAGACCTTGAAAATTATTAAATAAATGAAAAGAAACTGAAAATTCCATTTCATTAATTGGTTTTTCTGTACAAAATATAGAGAAAAATCATCATAAGGATAGATTCTACTATCTCAATTACCTTACTTTTAATTCTTACCTTTTTATAGTTAACAAAAACGTTAATCTTGTGTGGAATGAAGATTTAACTTTATCAATCTCAGATCCTAAACTTCCAGTCAAGCTTGTAAGTTCCAAAAACAAAATTATACTCCTCACTAAATACTCATAGACAATTGCACTTATGTTGCTCACTCACATTATGACATTGGAATTCAATGTAGTATGTGTACGATAAATAAACGTTTTCGCTAGACGACAAAATGGGGAACGCAAAATTTGAATCAGACCGTTTATTGAAGCAATAAGGATGAAATTAGATGGGTTGTCAAGTGGAACCATAATAACGAAGATTCAACCAAACATGGGAACCCTTATCACACATGAGACCATGAACTACTTTAACCATTAATTCACAAACATATTCTTTAAGGGGGGTCAAATTAGAAATAAAAGATTTAAACTTAGAGCATCGTCTACATAAGAGAGATGTGATTACCAGACTACCAGTAGCATATGCCATTGACCAACTACGACCATAGTTCTTTCTTGGGTAAAATACTTGGCTAACTCCTCACTTTGGAGAGTAGACACATGAATCACATGTTGGGGATCTGACAAGGATTAATATAGCCAACACCTTGGAATAGGGTGGCCACCGATCATAAATATCCCAAGTTATACATGTAAAGAATGGTAACCGAGACAATCTGAGTCAGCATGTTGTGAACAATTTGCATTTAGTATAAGATGGAAATAGGAAGCTACTACCAAAGCCACTCTCTGTTTGTGAACAATTTAACTCATGTCTACTATCTCTCAAGAATAGGACACAACTTCTTATGATTGAAGGAGATGGGGCCTGCCTGCCTGAGTAGTTGCCACTCCAGCAGGCTTGGTTTGAAGTGAGGTCAGAAATGGTTTGAGAGCTATTGACGACTACTCATAAGCTCACAGCTTTACATTCTTGACTTTATAAGCAAACAACATGAGTTAGAATGGTCCCAAAACAACTTTTTTCCCAACAGATGGGTAATTGTGGAAGACAAATACGACAAAGGGACTTGATCCTAGTGATTATATCTACGACTTCCGTTAAGAGGTTCTAAGTACAAGTCACATGAAAGAAACGCTACATGCTATCTAATGTACAGTCTAAATACACTATCCACAAAATAGCTCAATAACGAAATTGTACAGTCTAGCAGCTAAACAAATTATAAGATGAGATCATGACAAAGAGACAAACATCTTCCAGGAAGATGTAATATTTCGTACAAGGTGCCACTCGAGCATTTTCTCACTTTTCTCAGACTAAAAATTTTGAAGCAAGGAGTCCGAGTCAATCAATCCCACCCAGCAGGTCCATGATATTGGCATGGACTTAACAAAAAAAGGGCTACATAATAAAGCAACTGCAAAGCAACAAAACAACTGACAAATGGATAATAGAGTTGGAGTAGGCTTCACCACTATGAAAAACAAAAGGTTCCGATTTGAATCAAGACTCTGCAACTTACAACTTTCGGGGCCTTCCTCTCTTACCAGTTTTCCCCTGAGAGGACTCCCAGCTTTTATCCGTAGAAGATCGACCTCGTCCACGGGCACTACCTTTTCCATTGGTTGATGACTTGTTAGTATTACCTTTGCCTCGTCCTCTACCAGAACCTTTACCACCCTGCTGTCTCTTTTGCTCCACCAGCCCATCCTCTTCTTCACTGTTGTTACTGTCTTCATAGTTATCCTCTTCCTCTTCTGAATCGGATGAATCTTTTTTTGACTTCTTTCTCTTATTGGACTTCTCCGGAGTTTTAGCCTTTTTTGTAGTTTGCTTGGCAGCTGAAGTTTTACTTTGAGGTGCCTCCCCCTCTGCATTCATAATAATTCCATATATACCATTAGGTTTAAGGTTCTACATGATTATCCCTTGTTAATCAATGATATTGCCAATGTCAAATGTCACTTTTTTAAACAAGTTTAGCAAACTAAACATTAGAGTGAAACAAATACCAGTAATAATTTACAAAATTGAGACTTTGCATACCTTCACCAGAAGCTTTTCCATCATACACATCGAGCTGCCAAAAAGAAAGTCGAAAAAATTAGACTCTGATATACATAGTTACTGGGAGTAACAAAGCAGCATCCCAAATGCAACTCATCACCATCATCGGAATAGCTGCAAACTTGCAAACTTAAGATAATTACAAGTTTTGAAGGAGTTACCTGATCAAGTCGGTCACCAACATTTGTTCTATCTACGATGACCATGGAGTGACACATGCCACATGCAACACTACAATGAAAACATAAATCAGTAGGCCCTACAGTGTAGATATATGTGTTTTAGGATTCTCAACGTTGAAAATAAATTGGAAATTGTTGACGGTAAATACCTGATAACATGCATACCCTCGAGAATTTCAACTTTTTTTGGTACTGCAGAAGACCTAAGAAAGTGTAACTGATATAAGATAAAGTTTCAAGAAAAAGAAACTTTAAAGACGATGGGTATGGTGTTCATTTACTGAGATGAGAGAGAGAGAGAGAGAGAGAGAGAGAGAGAGAGAGAGAGAGAGAGAGCATACTTCTGTCCATTAGGGCCATATCCCAGCTCCCCATATTGAGCATGACCCCAGCTTATGCAAGAGTTGTCAGCCCCCACAAAATGGTGCATATTACCCGAATCCATGCAACGTAGATTCCACCCACTATTGAAAACATAATGCAGAGTAACTCCACTATTTGTTCAGTAATAAAAACCATGAATGCAAGATATTTATGCACTCAAGAGTCAGGATACTCAACGGGTGTATAATTATCTGGTAAAGAAAAAAAAAGCAAGCTGATTTACAAAAACTTCAACAAATACAAATACTAGAGAGAGATGAACTAAACCACAAGATTTTTGGCATCTGAAAATAAATATCTCATAGAAGAAGCAAAGTTAGTGTTTCAAGAGAAATGGCATGGAAAAGAACCTCAAATCCATGAGAGGTTTGGGATACATCCAATCATCCCCTGCATTCTTTATTTTCCCCCACATATACAGCTGTCCTCCACCTTAAAATGAAAAAATTCAGTCGGTAGAATATAAATTTAAAATTTTAAAATTCAGTATAAGAACTTCATGCATTGTTGAAGTTAGAGTCAGCCACATTCTAGAGTACAGAGGATAGATAAGTCTCAGTCTCGCAAGAACCATCTCAAGCATCATGATCATTTCCCACATTACCACAATTGTGATCATCTCAAAGCAGGGGAGCAATACCAGATACACATGCTGGTAATACCTGCAGTACAAGCAGAGTTAACAGACCCAGCAGAAATCACAGCATCAGGGGGTAGAATATTTTGCCTCTGAAAAACATCAACACGACGAGGTGCCCACTCATCTTTCTGCTCTCTATGTCCAAGTCTACAAGTTAAGTACTTGCAAAATTAATAAATGTTGAGGTGAAAGAGACAAAAGAGAAGCACTATATAGAAACTAAAAACAATAAGGTGATAAGAATCTTCCGCTATCTGGTTGGTTAGTCCAAGATGCATATCATGAGGAACACATTTGAGAAGGTACTTACCTTCCATAACCGCCAAATCCCCACCTGGAAGTAGTTCACAACAAATCATTAGGGACTATAAACATGAATTGACAAGTATATCAGTTAAGTTAACAGTACTTACGTATAGACAAATCCATTTGCATCCACTGCGACTGCATGTCCAAAAAACAAACCAAATCAAACAACAGAGAGAGAGAGAGAGAGAGACACACATACACACACATATGTTAATATAAGACCTGTATGGTTTGCTCCACAAGCAACTTTGACAATGGTTTCTCCGGCAAGAGAAGCAATTGCTCGAGGGCGTGGTTGGGCTTCATAAGCAAGCCTCACTGAGCTATCTTTAGTATTGTACTGCAAGCACATTTTGTAGTGGATAAGCTTCATGCTAAGCAAAATATATGTTCTAATTCATGCATGAATTCAATATTCTTGGGCTGTATATGTGAGCATTGAAGAAACATACTACTCATTCTTACTAAAGCAGTAAAGACACGTGGGTAAGATAAAGTCAAAGCCACATCCTCTCTAAATGAGTGAATATTTAGAAGATTTAGGCTTTAAGAAGTCATGAAGGTTTCTTTTGATAAATAAGACATACTATCTAGCTGCGATATAATTATGAAGGTCATATGGATATGCTATAAACAACACAATGACAACTGGAAATAGTATATGACATGGCTAGATGTCAAAGTATAACAGGAATACAGTATATTTTTGTTTTAACATATTCAGGCACCACATACTCATTAAGTACAGGACTTTTCAGCATATCAAGGGATGAATATTAATTGCAGTACCTCATTATCCGTTCCATGCCCAAGTTGTCCATATTGAGGTAGGCCGGCAGTCCTAGAAACCAAGACAAGGCTTACAAGTAAGCAACTAGATTAACAAAGAACTACAAAGAGATGGGCAAAGGCAACGAATAATCAAGAAAACAGAATCGATAAATATCCAAAAACCATACAGTACAGAAGCTCCTTCAACAGAAGATAGCCACACAGTGAAGTCAGCTCCGCAAGCAGTATTTTTCACTTCAGAAACGAGACAGCGAACAGGAGATGACTCAATCTCTACAAGGAGACGATGAAGCATGAATGCAAAATATTAGGCTAAATTAATTAGAGCAAATGAGAAGGTTAAAAAACTGTAATTAAAAGCAAGACATAACCGTAAGGCTCTGGACTCTAGAGAACAAATTACCAATTCAATTTACTCTGAATCTCATATTGGAAGCCTAAATTACATGTATCTTATTACATCACAATATATGACTTAAGTGAAAGATAATATACCACTACGTACCAACCATTTTGAACACAAATATATATATATATATATATATATATATATATATGTTCAAAGAAAATTGAAACATTTAAATTCAGATCGCTCCCTAGAATATTCCCAGAGAGAATTTAGACAAGAGTGCATATCAATATTGACCACCTAAAGACTATAAGTAAATGGGGCAGCACGTTGCAAAGTTCTTAAATTTGAATTTACCGCTAGAAGCATATTCATGCTTAAAGACATCGTATGCAACCTCACATAAAGTAATCCTAAGAGGTGAATATGTAAATAAAGAGTGAATTAAAAATTTTAAAATAAGATACGTGCATAACTTAACTTACCATTTTTCACTGAGCCAGAGCCCAGCTGCCCATGCTTGTTCCACCCAAAAGAAAAGGATTGCCCATCTTCTGTAACCACAACCGTATGACTTCTCCCTCCTCCAGCTTTAACCACTTTGTACCTAGAGAAAACATCATATATTTTAATATTTTAATTCTTGAAGTCTTTATATCGGTCATACTATAATTTAGCAATAATATACAACGAGTTTTATAAGAATATCAACCCTTGATAAACAAGGGGTAAGGAAACAGAAAAGGTCATATCAATTACATGTTCCTAAATAAATCTAGCCTCTGTTGAAATACGTTCAGCCCCAAGTCCCAGCACGCACTCTCAGCCATCATCTTATCTAACCGATGGCAAATTAAATAAAAAAATCAATACAGAAACCTGCTTGATGGGGAAAAACAAAAGAAAACTTAACCAGCATCATTCATTTCCACGTTCAAATTCAATTTGGGATGAAGCTCATTCAACTTTAATACTGATTTTGTAAAAATTTTCAAAAGTTCCTGATAAAGTTGTCCCCGTTGAGGGAAGAAAGTCAAAGGAACTCCATTTCACAATCACTGAGGTTAAATTATGATAGGTGAAATGAAAACACCCTACCTCCAGCATTGTGACTATTAACTCTATAAAGAAACTAAGTCGGGTAGACGTTTAGGGTGAAAAATGGAAGGAAAAAAAATTGATCCAACAACCAAATAGACTTACTTTGCAAGTTCAGATACTACCGTCGGTCTATCACGCTGAATGGTGTCTCCGTGACCCAATTGGCCTTTCTGTACAACAAAACGTTCATGAGACATGAGTTGAAGGGAAACAAAGAAAAGGAGCCTGGAGAAGAAACATATCGAATGCAAGCTTCAGACTATAAGTAAAACATGCCTCATTACGTCCCCAAGTATAGCAACGTCCTTCCACGTCCAATGCCACACAATGACACGATGCTGACCACATTAACAAAGTAACCAAATCAGAACTGCTCACGTGATGATGGATGAGCAGAACACCGACAACTATTCTAACTAAATCAGCATCCAAAGAGAATTTTGAAATGGAGAAAATAAACGTTAGCCTCCCTTGAACGCGAATAACAATCAAGTATACGTTCTTAACGGATTTAAATACATAACATTCTTTAATAAGCGTCATCGATTGACGCTATTGCATATGTAATGGAAACTGAAACTTACAGCAACCGGAGGCAACGAAACGAATGTCAACTCCGACAAGCGGACGAAGCCGAGTGGGGGAGACCAGGTTGCCTTCGACGGAGCCTTTACGCCGACCGACTATATCCCAAGACGTGCCGCCGCAAAATAAAAGCTCCCCGGCCTTTTCCACTGTCTCCTCCGCCTTCTTCTCCGCTTCGAGGGCAGACATTTCCCGCCAACCAGTAAAATCGACTAAAAAAATAAGAATCAACTCGAAAATCCTCGCAGACAAACGGTCTCACAGAAATGACAGACTCAAAGAATGTTGGAAGATCAGGAGAATCAACTGCTAGATAAATTTGAAAATGGCGGGAAACAAAGCTATAACGGCTAGTCAAAGTGATCGGGAGTGATAGGGGATTTCGAACAAACAAGACGAAGAAGATGAAGTAGTAAACCCTAATCCAAATCAGAAGTAAAGTATGTAATCGCATTAAGTACGAGAAATAAAGGGATAAAAGCCCCAAAAAGAAAATTGTTTTTGCGTCTTCCGAGAATAGCTACTTTCTTTTCCATTATTAAATTGACATACAAATTTTGAGAAATAGATAGTAATGCGTTATGTGATATGGTTTTGGGAATGTTTTTCTCATTTAAAAACTTTTGTAAGATGTGTTTTTAAAATTTTTTTTTTTAGTTTTAAGACAGTTCAAGTTACTTATGTGAATAAATGATGAATAGCTTATCAAAATAATTTGCGTAAACAGTGAAAGATGGTTTTAAAAACAGTGTTGTTTTGGAGTTTGTTTTTGAGAAAGTAAAACAGCTAAACAGTTAAAAAATGTTCTCCAACGGTGGGTAAACTCACCCATTCTCGGAATCTTAGGCAAGGAGACTCTTATCCCCTTACATCTTTCTGCTATGTGGGGAAGGTTTCTAGGCCTTTATTCAATTTGCTCATGTCAAATGTGATTTTAACTGTCTTAAGATATACTAGAGTGGTTATTACACACCTTACTTGTTTTTTTGCAGATGACAACTTGATCTTTTGCAAGGCTCACTACAAGGAAAAACTCATTTTTAGCCACGAACGTCTTTGTCACGAAACAGGAGCTCGTCGCTAAAAGCATGTCTTTGGCGACCACATTTTAAATTCGTCACAAAAGATGACCTATTGTGACGATGTTTTAGCACGTCGCAATAAGCTTTTACCTGAAAATTAAATAGGCTGGCGATTTTTTTCCGCACTTTTACCGATAAAAAGTTTAAGTTCGTCGCTAAAAACCCTGCTTTTACCGATTATTTTAATTATTTATCGCTAAAAGCCTAGTCTTTAGCGACGAGATCAAATCTTGGTCGTAAAAGGTCTTGCCCTTAGCGACCAACTTAGTTGTTGGTCGCAAAAAGCCTTGCCTTACCTTGTTAAAAGGAAGGCAGCTCCGTAAACAAGGAAAAAAAAACCTCACCTTCCCCATTCATCCCCTTCATTTGTCTCCGTCCATCAGAGAGCTCCTCACCCCGCGATAGAGAAGCTTTCCCCTCACCCCTGCGGGCGCCACAAAAGCTTTCCCCTTCGTTCGTCGTCGAGCTAGCTCTCCATTGTCTTTGTAAGTGTATGTAGGCAAACCTCCTCTCTTGATCTCTTCTCTAAATTTATGTTTACACCTAGGCATTGGTTGTTAAATTGCTTTCTAAAGGCTCAATGAACTTTACAAATATTTTGAAAGTTAGATCTTCGTCGAGATTCCCTTATATTAGCAAAACATGAGAAGTTCTAGCGGTTGGATTGTTCTCTAAGGTCCCAAATGCACTTGGTTATAATTTTCAATTAGAATGGATTTTTATTCTGAAGCTAACCTAAAGTGGTGGAAAACAATCTAGCAGTCCAACTCACCCAAACAGCACTAATGATATAGCCTTATTTCACCCAAACAGCACTCATGATCTCTTCTCTAAATCTCTATAAGTGTAAGGGGCTGATGTATATACTGATTGGATTAATGTTTGCTATAATGGACCTTACTATAATGTTTGGTTATTGACGAGATTGGTATAGATATCAGTCTAATTTGATATGAGGTTCGGCTGATAGAAACTGGTCCAAGATTTGCAGAGCCGATACCATAATTTGAAATGGGGTTTATAACAATTTTAAAGGTCCCCAACTTTTTCTTATGTAATAGTAAGTTCTTCCTGAAAAAAAAAATAGGCCAATTTAGAAAATGAAAAAGGCAAAAAAAACGTGCAAGTGGATGAAAGTTTAATAAACTGGGAGCATGTTTACCTTCTAAGCTTAATAACTGAATAATCAATTTCTGCTATGATTATTGCTTCATCATGTTCAATAGTAGCCAGCACTTCACCAAACTGCCACATATAAATATATCAGAGAGAGAAAAACTTATGCCTCGGAGCAGTTCAAGTCTAACATTTACTTTTTGAACATATTTTTTACCAAATGATGGCTCCATATAATGTTTGTGACCAAGGGCTAAAGAAAATGAAGTAATAATATGCATTTATAGATATTTCACCTAAATTGACATAATTGTTTCACTCTATTATCTCAAGCAAACATTTTATTTTTGCATGTAACAATTACAGGCTACGGAATCCCAAATTTTGTTACATGAGTAAGTTATTTGGGATGAGGAAACTCTATTTATAATTATTTTTATCGGATAGTCGAAATGTAAGATTAAGACTTGCTACAGATGGATTTAATCCATTCGAAAATATGAATAACTCATATAGCATAGTCATTATAACAAATTTAAAAATTCAATGGTAGCTCAACGACATCCTAATAAGGGTGTATCACAAGATAATTGAGATTGACTATACACAGTTTGAGAGACGGAGAAGTTTGGGGTAGTTCTTATTATCAAAGCTTATAAATTACACTTTGATTATTTGACTAATTATTTCAACCATAAAACTCATTAATTATAGGCACGCTAAAAAACAATGCTCAAAACCATCAACAATTTCCATACAATTACAATAGAGGGAATGTATCTTTTCTTGATCATCAATTTCGTCACGTGAATCAAAATATTATTTTATTACTCTTAATAATGTTTAGCATATAATAACTAACGACTCAACTTTTGATGTATTTTGGATAAGAAGCTTCAATTGGGGTAGCACCTACTCGAATCGAAATGTTTTACAACACACATTTCGCTAAAAGTGGTTGGCTAAAAGAGAGTTTATCACTTTGTATTTGAGCGTGCTAGATGCTCTATGAATACTTTCTTATTGATGCTCATTGTCTAAAAATAATAGTGTTAGTTTCAATGTGCAAAAGCGAGATTGAGGGGTTATCACTTTGAATCAGATTATGCTGGATGTTTTTTTAATATTTTATGATTGATGAATATATTTATCTTGAATTTGACTAATTGGAATGTTACATGAACTTGTGTATTTTACGGGATGAGCCTATCACTGAGGATGCTACATCCCGCGCTGAAGAATAAATAGTTGAAGAAGTCATCAGGCTAAATAAAAGCCTTTGACGTGGAGCCATATCCACATCTTCTAAGAAAAAGAGTCGAGTAGAAAATATAGTTTTCCATAAACAAGTTAAGTCATTGGAGAGCCAACTACAAAGTTTACTCGCTTGGGCTCGTCAAAATGGTTTTTCACCTCCTGACAATGACTCAATAGCAGAAACGTGAGGTTCAAAATATCTGTTAAGTTTTGTAGTTGTAACAATCAAGCTTTAAATACTATCTTTTGAATTATCTTTTTTGGATATATTTGTGAATCATATTTTATAGTGTATTATGTTTCAGAGATTTGTAATGAGCTATTTTGTTGCATTACATATATAAATGATCAATATATGTATTTTTTAGAAAAATATTGTGTTTGAAAAATATTCTGAAGATTTTATTATTATCACAAGAGTATATGAAAACTAAAAATTTAGTATTTTTTATTCATATTCTAAAAAAATTCATTTTTTGTGACCAAATAAAGTTTGTTGCCAAAAACATTTCGCGACCAAAGAAATTTTGCCGTAAAAGACTTTAGGCGATGAAGAAAGATTTTGGTCACAAAAGCTTTTAGCGACCAACCTATGTTTTTGTCGCAAAAACTTGTTACGATGAAGAAGACTTCGTTTCAAAAAAGCTAATGCGATGAATTTTTTATTTCTTTGCGAACGACTTTCTCTAACAAAGCGAAAGCGATGATGTTCGCGATGAATATATTTTCATTGGCAAAACCTTTGGTCGATGAAATTTGGGGCCTTTAGCGACCAATATTTTTGTTGTTAAATCCCATGTTTCTTATAGTGGCTTCTTTCTCTAATTATGTTACATTAAGGGTATTTATAGATAGATATACTAAAGCCTTGGGGCTGAGAGATGAAAAAGTCATTTGCGTTGAGGCCCATTTTTAATGAGATTTGCAAGGAAAGCCCAATACTCATCCTCTAAGGAAGGGTCCACATTAAGTGCAAAACAATGACACTTCACCATAGACCAACCTTACTAAGACCAAGACCACCATGATGGTTGAGGCCCATTATGGCCAAGGTCATCATGATGGCCGAGGTTGCCTCTATGATTGAGATCACCATGATGGTCGAGGTTTCCTCTTTGACCAAGACCATTGAGATGGTCAAGGTCTCATAACCACATTTAGAGTCGAGGTCACACGGGATGGCTAAGGTCTCCCTTCAGAAGGCCTTCATGACCGATGTCCACTCATACTCACGCTCATAACTACCTGAGATAGTTGAAACGTACTCTCTGACATTATGAAAATACGATGATTAGTCATACAATGAAATAATAACTACATAACACCTCTATAAGGGTATCTTAGGGTTGTTCAATGATGATAGGATCATAATAAAAATCCTCAGATTTGAGGGATATTCCCCATAAATATCTTCCTTCTTTATTATGGCCAAGGCCCTCTCTATGGTCGAGGTCACCATGATGGTCAAGACCCCCCTTTATGACTGAGGCCATCATGATGGCTGAGGTCTCCTCCATGACTGAGATCACCCTGATGGCTCAGACCATTGAGATGTGCGATGTCTCATGACCACTTTACAGTCGAGGTCACACGGGGTGGCTGAGGCCTTCATGACTGAGGTCCACTCATACTCACGGCCACAACTACCTGAGATAATCAAGCTGTATTCTCTAATGTGATGAAAATGCGATGATCAATTATACAATGAAGGAATAGCTACACATCATATAAGGCGATCTCAGGGTTGTTAAAGGGGATAAGATATCATAACAAAAATCCTCAGATTTTGGGGATATTCCCCATAAATATTTTATTTATAAGAATAAGGAGGAAGATATATTGAATCTGGACAGTTGACTGATACAAATTATTTTAAATAGATGGTGACTTTAATTTAAACGGTATGCATTCTCTCCGAATCGAATACAGTTTCTCAAAAACATTCCACTAACTTGATCGTTGGAGTGTATTAAGTTGGACATCACACCGGTGTCGAGATAATCATTCGTCGATTGTTCTCTTTTGCAGGATTGTAAGTTCATCATCGTGCGACGCATGACTTCTCAATTGACCTTATATTTTCAATACCTACATCAACTTCAACAAATCTGTTATGTCTTTCTCCCCAAATGTGCCACAAAACTTCATATGTTTCTTGTATGGTTTGTTGGATATGAAAGTGATTGATTGCCATGGTAAATATTGTTGGATCAAGTTTTAAAATTTAAGGAAGAGAATCAAAAGAATTTCACATCAACCATTTAATCAGATTAAATATTAAAATCATATTTATGATTATACATACTTAGTTAAACGTATTCAATAGAGGTGGAATCGATTTATACCTTATGTTGTATCGGAGAATTTTTGACTTGGTGAAATCCTATTGATTGTCTTTGTGTTCTTCATTTTTCGTAAAACTTGAATCATCATTTACACCAACAACCACTCGTAGGATTCCGAAATGTTTCCTCAATCGGATGTTGATAAAAAAATTGAGTGTTGGCTCTCAAAATTACAGGAGAAGAAAAATCAGATTTTTCCTTCTCCTCTATATATTTCAGCGGCAACTAGGGGTAGGGAGAGAAACTGTGTTTTCTCTACTCTGTGTAATCACACATTGTGCTAGGCTTGGGGATGCAACTCTATTGTCATCTCTTATATAATAATTACAGAATTTACACATATACTCATATATGTTAAATTACTAAAATTTCACCCCATAATATTCGTTATTGCTGAAAATTGCATATCTTCATAGAGTCGATGTTGTGATAATTTTAAATTGATCTCTATTAATTAATTAATTAATTTTATTTTCTAATTATCTAATAATTAGAAAATAACTATTTAATTAATTTAAACATTAATTACTTGATCTTCACTAATTAAGTACAACACCCATCACATATGGGTTCAGAAAATATATGTTTTTGGTCCAACTGATGTTGTCTTTGATTCATGTCCTTATGAGCTACTCATAAGACCAAATAGATCGACATGAATAAAGTTATAGGATACTCGGTGAATTTAACTCCATAAAATTCTGACCTATTTAATCCTGACATCATACGACTCCATTATTAGGGGTGTTCATGGTTCGGTTCAGTCGGTTTTTTGGTGAAAACTCGAATCAAACTGACACTTTGGTCGAGCAATAAAATCAAACCGAATCGAACCAAATCTTTCACGTCAAAAGATCCGAATCGAACCGTGAGTTTCGGTTTGGTTCGGTATTATTAATCAAAGTTTTGTTTCGATTCGGTTTGGTTTTATATGAAATTATATATAAAAAATAAAAAAGATCATATGAATTTAATGTTTCGGTTTGGTTCAAAAACCACAAAAACTTTGAACCAAACCGAAACTCTGGTTTTCTCATTTTTTCGAAACGAATCAAACACATATAAAGAACAGACCGAACCAGTCATTTTTTATTCGGTTCGGTTCAGGACAATTTTGAACACCACTATCCACTATAAGTTTGATGCTCAATCAATTCTCAATTCACGCGCGTTACATTTTTTGTCAGTGCAAATAAACTCTTTTATGTTCACGGTTCACAGAATATTTTAACATATTACCGTTTGTGAATATCAGTAACAAGCACGGGATATAAAATTACCGTTTATCCCTCTAGTTATTATTTATTTAACTACTTTATTAACTATGAATAAGAAAGATATAATAATGAATTATGCCGTACAATTCATCATGTCTTATTCAATGATTCATTTCATCGAATATTTGATTAAATTAATTTTTACACACCCATCAATAAAACATAATTTAATCACGATCCCAACAATCTGATGTATTTTCTGACAATTCAAACTCTCATTTGGCATATTAAATATTGTAACTCTAAATCAAGTTTCGTATTCACCTCATGATTATAGTAATTATGAAAATATCCGTATAGGTGTAACAATTAGATGTAGAGCTAGATAAATGGTTTTGCTATGAACTAATTGCTTACTGGTCTATTCAACATATTTCACAACATGTCTAGGTTAACCGTTAGTGTCTTCACTTATATGCCCCAAGCCAACAACTTTTGGTTCGACCTAACAGTCGTAAATAGACTCGATTGCTCAGTCGATCCTAAAACTGTGAATAACATTCTGAACTATTTTAGAAGAGTTTGACTAGAAGACCCCTCTATTTTTATTTTTCTTAAGTTGACGATAGTTTCAGGACTTAAGTGAATTATAAACACACTTTAATTAATAAAAAATTTCATCAATTCATAAATTTCAGTAATATAAAAAATTAAAAAAATAATTAAATAATCATAAATAGTTATTATACTCTATTTTATGGATATTATTCTAACAAATATATTTGATCTGCTGCTTGCACCGACCGACTTATTCTAAAAGCCCGACTGCTCATTGGCTCGTTTTGCAAGGTGGAGGAAAAAAAACTGTTATTCAAGTTTTCCCTACGTTGCGATGAATGTTTTTACGCTCCCTGGCTCGATTTGTAAGTACCTTAGTTTTTATGGCTAGATTTCGGTGGGGATTGCGTGAAGGATCTCGAAAAATGCATTTGATAGCTTAAGATAATTTGTACAGGCCTAAATCGTTAGGAAGGGCTTTCGCCATCATTCAGTTTTTCCGACTCTTTGCTAACTGGGACTTTTAAAGCTAAATATTTCCATAATGCCAACTTTCTGACTCATGAGAAATTGCTCTTTTGTGGAGACGCATGTTTTGGGATAAATTATTCTTCTAAAAGAAATTTAATGGAGAATTAATGATGCGGAATTGGTTCGAGCTTTCTCAGATCCGATGCTTCCTAGAGCTAATATTTTGAACCAAGTCTTCCAAGATTCTCTCCATCCGGATTTAAGAGTGTCAGATTTGTTGGAGATTGGTATGGAGAGTTGTTGCAAGTTGTCTAAAGGTAAATTTGGTGTCACTTGTATAACCAACATCATTTTAGTCATTACCCATCTAGATAGTTACAGTTTAGTATCATAGATAAATATATATATTATCTACATCATGATAAATTTGATGTGAACTGATTGAATCATCGTGCATATTAAATATCGTGAAATAATTCTTGAGTCAGTTTAAGACGTTAACAAAATTATAAATTAATTTAGTTTCATGTCATTATTAGATTAATAACAAATGAATATTCTTCGTATTGCACACATCTTGTTATCAATTATGGAAAATGGAATCCCTCGTTGAAGTTGGTCTAGCCAACTAACTTCAGAAGGGGCGGCTCAATACTTGAGGCCTCATGTGAAATCTTGAAATCTATCAAAAAGGAAAGAAATTATTAATTTTTAGAAATGAAATTGTTAATTCAAGCATTTCCTATTAAAATCTAGTCAGTCTATATTTTTCACTTAGTAGTTTTGCCAAATTGTTCACTTTTTAGGTGATTGTTTATGAGTAAAGAGTAATCAATTCAAACATGTAAATTATTTTTCAAATTATTTTAATTAATTTTATATTTTAGTTAGAGTAACATTTCGGTTATTTAGATAACTTTTAAAGTACTTCTAACAATACAAATAAATATAAGTACAATCAAAATGGAAGATTCACATTTAAAAAAAGTCAAGTTTTAAATATTTTATAATTATCATTATTAATATGGATTTTAATATTCTAAATTTATGAGAAAAAAATATTCACATTGTTTATTCGAATTGCGAGAGAAACATAAAAAGCAAAAATTGAGAAATACGTATAAAGGGCATTTTTTATAGTGTAAAGAACTTGAGATAAAAAAGACCCTGATCTTTTAAAATATAAATATTAGAGAGGAGTCTTAAACCAAATTAAAATGTTAACGAGTATGAAAATATAGTAGAAATGATAGAATTCACCAGGCGTGAGGTCACATTTTAATTGAATGTCCCAGATTTGTTACACATATGTCCGGTTAGACCCACTACTTTTTAGTTTTATTCTTTTCTCCCTTTTTTGTACCTCCTTTTATAATATTTTTAAACCCTCATTTATACTCTCTTTCTTTCGGGATAATCAGGTATTAAACAATAATAATTAGATTTCTGGCATGATCCCTAAAATATAAAATATCCAAATTTTATAATATTGGTATACCGTAAATATCCTTTGTTATATTTTAATAATTATAGACTAGTAAATTTTAGAAAAAAATCATAAATAATTGATCCCAACAAAAAAGAGATTTACATAAAAAAATTATTATAGTATTATATCAAATTTCAAAATCTCCAAAATCTACTTTCCAACTTAGTTCAAATTTAACATCCCAAATCCTCTTTCGCTCTCCTTATCTTTAAATATGTGAACATAATAACATATACACTTTCTCTCACCATTAATCATTACTCGACGAAACATCAAATAACAAGAGGACGGAATCACCTTCTTCATCGATAATCGACAGAAAAATTACATCATCCTGTCATTTTATTATTAATTGACTCATGCGCTAACAATTACCGTTCAAGCCCAACTCAATTGAACAACAAATAGGGAGTGTTAGTTATGCTATATGCTATATGTTTATTTTTCTTGTCGGAAGATGGTTTAAAAACTTGATTTTTTGCTGAATGAAATTTACACATGGGGTTCAATGAATAAAATTTGATCTAACTGAATTCATTTATAAAACCCTTTAACAGAAAAATGATTTTTCTTTTGATGATGCATGATTTGAAAATGGAAAAATAAAAAAAGCTAGCTTCAAAAACAACAAAACCCGTTAATAGTGTGAGAAGGATAAGCCTTATATATATATGGTACATAGGGGTGTGTAAAAAATCGACAAACCGACGAAACCACCCCAAACCATAACCTATACGATGGTTTAGATAGTAACAATGAGTTGGTTTGGTTTCATTTTATACAAAACAATTAAATTTTATTGAGTTCGGTTTCCTCTAAATATCACTCAACACAAACCAAACTGACTACTTAGGGCATAAAGAAAAGCATAATTTCATTCCAACCTAGCACAACCATCATGTAAAATATGGTTTCAGTTTAATGAAATAAGATTTATTTTTATTATACATTTACTATGTATAAATTATTTTATTTATTAAGATGTGTTCGTTTCTTGCATTAACTATGTTAAATTTAAATACAATAAAAATGAAACCGTCAACCTAACCTAAACCAAATTGATAATTAATGGTTTAGTTTGGACTGATTTACATGTTTTATTAGTTTGGTTTAGTTTGCTCATTTATCAATCTCGTTATGTTAATTTGGTTATAGAATTGATATAAAATCAAACCAACCCGTGCAATGAACATTACTAAGGGTACATTACTAATATTTTTCATTATGTATGAATAAATATTTTAAAGAATATTCTAACTGATGTAAACAGTTGTTGGTCATTTTTTCTTTTTCTTTGTGGGTTGTTTATGTGATTGAAGTAAATAGTGTCTCATTGTTATAAAATTTGTAAATAATTTTTTTAATTAAAGGGTCTATGCATATATATATATATATTGACATTATTATTGGATGTACATATTTACGAAAATATGTAGAAGAATGTAAATATTGATAAATATTTGTTCTTATGTATACATGGGAGCAGTTTTTTCAACAATTACACCTCAATGTTTACAAACTTCTATGTTTGAATATATATGTTTACAATCTCTGAAAGTCACTACCGTGTGAAATGCATGTGCAACATAATCTCAACTACTCATGAATTTTAATGATTTACATAGAATAACTAATTTTCAATATCACTATTACTTATTATTTAAGTAGATTGTCAACTAAAATTGCATATTTGATATATATCAACATATTTCAAATGATATTTACAGTCATATCAAGTTTATAGATATTGTCCTTGTTACTCCTTGTTTACTTCGATATAACATTTTACTATTTGACTTTTTAATGTGTAGGAGAAGAATAAATGCATGGACAAAAATCTAATGAGGTACGTAAAATTTGGTGCAATTTATGCTTTCGTAATCTATCATTTTTCATTCTCTCTCTTCACAGTTGAGCCGCTTCTTCTTCTCCTCCTTCTCTTTCTCCTTCTCCCTCTCCCTCTCCCTTTCCTTCTTCTCCTACTTCTTCTACTTCTTCTTCTCCTTCTCCTTCTCATTCTGCTTCTCCTTTTTCATCTCATTTTCCTTCTCATTCTCCTTCTTCTTCTTTGTCTCATTCTTCTTCATCTTCTTTTTCTTCTCCTTCTTCTTATTCCTCTTCTTTTTTTTCTCCTTCTTCTTAGTCTTCTTATTCTTCTTCTCCTACTCCTCATTCTCCTTATTCATCTCCTTCTTCTTCTCTTTCTTCTTCTTCTTCTCCTCCTCCTCCTCCTCCTCCTCCTTCTTCTGCTCCTCCTCCTTATTCATTCTCATTCTTCTTCTTCTCCTTCTCCTTCTCCTCCTCATTCACCTCTTCCTCCTCCTCCTTCTTCTCATTCTCATTCTTCTTTTCCTCCTCCTCATTCTTCTTCTTCTTCTTCAACTCCTTCTTCTTATGCTTCTCCTCATCCTCTTCATTCTTCTTCTTCTTCTTCTTCTTCTCCTCCTCCTCCCCTCC
>QANY01009873.1:247963-511278 GCA_003255025.1 Datisca glomerata
CTTCTTCTTCTTCTTCTTCTTCTTCTTCTTCTTCTTCTTCTTCTTCTCATTCTTCTCATTCTTCTCCTTCTTCTCATTCTTCTCCTTCTTCTCCTTCTTCTCCTTTTTCTCCTTCTTCTTCTTCTTCTTCTTCTTCTTCTTCTTCTTCTTCTTCTTCTTCTTCTTCTTCTTCTTCTTCTTCTTCTTCTTCTGCTGCTGCTGCTGCTGCTGCTGCTTCGTTTGCTTCTTCTTCTCCTCCTCCTCCTCCTCCTCATTCTCCTATTTTTTCCTCCTCCTCATTCTCCTCCTCCTCCTCCTCCTTCTCATCCTCCCCATTCTTCTTCTTCTTCTTCTTCTTCTCCTTCTTCTCCTTCTTCTCCTTCTTCTCATTCTTCTTCCCCTTCTTTTTCTCCTCCTCATTCTTCTCCTCCTCCTCATCCTCCTCCTCCTCATCCTTCTTCTTCTTCTGCTTCTTCTGCTTCTTCTTCTTCTTATTCTTCTTCTTCTCCTCATTCTTCTTCTTCTCATTCTCCTTGTTCTCGTTCTCATTCTTCTTCTCCTTCTTCTCCTTCTCCTGCTTCTTCTTCTTCTTCTTTTTCTTCTCCCTCTTCTTCTCCTCCTCTTCCTCGCCCCTTATCTTTCTCATTCTCTCCATCCCTGACTTTTGCTCTCTCACGATAACAAAGACATCGATGATGGTATGAACATCATTAGCTTGTGAAAACCACCTGGGATGTTCTCAGGACACGTCTCTATGACTTCATTTTTATCGACACTCGAATTTTATTTTTGATTCAAGATCTTTTCCCTTCCGTTTGTAGTTTGAGAGTTAGATTTTCCTGGTTTTTTATAGTATGAATTATGTGTTTCTGGCCACATACTAAGTTTTATAAGATTTTGCTTGTGAGTGATCTCTCTATGTTGTAATTTTAATGGAGTACATAAATTATAGGCGTTATGTACATAAGTTAGATATGTATATATAAATGATAGACATTAAACAAATAAATTATAAACGGTGTATATATATTAAGACATTATGAAAATAAATTATTGACCACCTATATAGATTATGACGCTACTAAAACATTATGTTAATTATAAATGTTATGAATAATCCAACAAAAGTAATTACGAATAAATTCTTGGAAAATTAGAAATGATATATCATTTGTAAATTGAGTTTCTACCTCATCTTCCAAAATCTATGCAACTATGGAAACCAGCAACTTGATTGGAACTATAATTTCTGAGTTCGGCGTGAAATTCGAGGTTGGCAATTCTCATTTTGGGATTACTCAGTTTCTTCTGCATTTTTCAAGATAAGCCAAAACTTTGCTAGATATAATCCCTTGCATGCCACCACCATTTATGCATAGAATACAGATTTTACCTCGCTGATTTTTAGTCACGGAAACTCCATTAATGACTTTCTGACAGAGCTTGAAATCATGATTAAGCTTCCATTTTCACCACAATAGCAGGTGGAGATAATTTCTTAGGTATACATAACTTATGATTACCAACTAAGAGTCTAAGATAACTCAACTCAAGAAAGCTGCCTCTATATCACAGTAATCTAACGAATGGATGTGTAATTGAGGCTGAATTATATTCAGGGTTCATAGTAATGAATTTCTTTATGTATCGGAGAATTATGCAAATTGAAGAAAAAATGGGTCTCTGAGATGGGTCTATTTGCCAACATTTTCTCGTTAACTAAGTATTTGGGTGAAGGGTGAAGGAGTAATGGCATTTCCCTTACTCTTATATTGTAACTCATCTTCTCCCCTTGTAAAAGGCCTTCTTCAAATGGTACTTTCTTCCCTGTTAGTATCTCAAAACAAACCATCCTGAAACCATAAAATCGCCTTTCTCCATTTGCTTTGTTATCACTTCCTGGTGGTACTTCTTCTTGCTTAGCCAAAACTTCCGGGGCGTACCAAATCAAAGGGTTAGTCTCTATTTGGGTTTGTGAGCTTTTAACAGAGGTAGTTTTGACAGAAGAAAAATCGTCCCATATAGACATGTTAGGGAACTGAGTTGTTTGCTTCAGCAAATGGATAATAAAACTAAATTACTTTATGAATGCCTTAAAATTGGTTTGCGACAATGTTAGGAAATCAGAGATTACAGCCATGGAAAGAAACTTCAGAGAGAGATGAGATTAGAATAATGTTATTTGACGCAAAAAAATGACTTCTCGATCCCTCATTTTGCCTGAACAGACAACATATAGTGCATGATGAATCCGTGCAATGAAGTTAATGACAAATTTACAAGTGAGCACACATCATCTATCCATTTTTTTCTTATCATAAGTTTTCATAGCATCTTCGCTCGACTAATCTTAAGAGATTCATACACTTCGATTCAAAATTTTCATAAAGACCAAAAAATATTGGTTTTAGCATCAGATGCATGGTGTCGAGAAATTGTTCACATCTAGCAAATTGAACACAAGACCTAGAAGATAGCAAATTTTCAAAGTCTAAAGACTTCATTACTAAGGCTAATCATTTAGGTTTCTCCAACTTCAGTTTTACATTTATATAATTGTATTCACCATATAGAATTAACTATGATTGGGTGTATTAAGGATAACCATGATGTCAAGTCAGCAGTCCAAGTCACCAAAACAGTTAGTGATAGTTAGTTAGTTACTTTTTCTAATCATGTTAACAGACTTAGTTTACTATTATTGCTTGTATTATCAGTTAGCTTAGCTTGCTTTTTCATTGCTTTATATATCTTGTAATCGCTCATGTTGGAGGTTAAGGAAAGTCATTTTTTATAAGCTTCGTTAAACTTCTTTCCTTCTCTCATTCTCTTTGTCTTCTTTACATGGTATCAGAGCTTGATAAGGATGTTGTATCATCAATGGTACTAAATCCAAACTTTATTTCATGGCTTCGTTTGGATCAATTTCTGGTGAGTTGGCTTCTGTCAAGTATTTCAAAGTCCATGTTAGAACATGTTGTTAGATGTGGGTATTCTGCTGAGTATGGTATGTTTTTGAGGGAATTTTCACCACAAATTTGAAGTCTAGGATACTTCAGTTAAGGTTCCAACTTAAAACTACTAAGAAAGGTATTCTTAGTATCAGTGATTTCATTCTAAAAATGAGAGATATTACTGATACTTTATTAGCCTGTGGTCAGGTGATCAGTGATGAAGAGTTACTCTAATACATTCTGGGTGGTTTAGGTAGTGACTACGATACTATAGTAGTTAATCTTACCTTAAGACAAGAAATTATTACAATTCAAGAAGCTCAATTTATGCTTCAAAATCAAGAAATGAGACTTGAGCAAAATAACTTAGTCCTTGGATTTCTTGAACATAATAATGTTGCTTCTGTTAATGTTTCTCAGTTCAACAATCGAAGAGGACGTGAAAATGGCTTTATTGGTAGAGGTAATCAAAGTAATCGAAGTAAAGACCGTGGTAGATGTAGGAATGGTTTTAGACCTACTTGCCAAATTTGTCGAAGAGTTAGGCATAATGCCTTCAACTATCACAATCGCTTTGAATCAGATTTCCAACAGTCTGAATTCAACTCTCAACCACGAGCTCACTCTGTTTCTCTCAATAACCACAATGATCACTCTTCAGTTCAAGGAGCTACAACTTATTATGCGTCTCCATCTTCAGTAAATGATAGTTTGTGGTACATGGACAATGCTGCCACTAACCACATTACATCTGATCTTGAGAATCTTCTCTCAAGACTGATTACAAAGGAAATGAAAATTTAGTTGTTGGCAATGGTGAGTGCTTACCCATTTCTCATGTTGGCATTTCCAATATTCTTGTTAATAAAGCTGCTTCAAACTCTAAAGTGGTAAATAATTCTAAATCTGAAACAATATATCTCTTACTTAAATATATTCTTTGTGGTCCCCTTATTACTAAAAATCTTTTAAGTGTCTCTTAAGTAACCCATGATAAATAATGTTACCATAGAGTTTGATTCTGATTATTGTTTCATAAAGGACAAGAGTTTCATGAGGCTTCTTCTTCAAGGCATACTTAAGGATGGTCTCTATCACTTCACATTCAACCGTGTTGCTTCCAAGTCATCCAGGCATTATTCTTTTCAAAATAAAACTACAGTATGTTATGTACAAATCCCTCTTCTTGTTTGCATAATTCCAGTCTTTTTTTTGTTTGAAGCACAATGTAATAATAATGAAGTCTTTGATAATTCCATGTACTCAAATTATTCTATCAATAATACTGATGCTTCTATTAATGTTTGTAACTATAATAGCAGTATTCATAATTTACACCAAAGGTTTGGGCATCCATCTAGCCAAGTTCTTTCCTTACTCTTAAAATAAATGTCTCTTCCATGAAATTCTAATGCTTCATGTTTATGTGAAGCCTGTCATTTTGGTAAAAGACACAAAGTTTCTTTTCCCTTTGTCACTTTAAGAACTATAAAACCTTTTGAATTGATTCATTCATATTTGTAGGGTCCCTCCCCAATACTACCTTCAAATGGGTTTAGATACTATTTCAGTCTCATTGATGATAATTCTAGGTTTTGCTAGATCTTTCTTTTAAGGTTAAAATCTGAAACCAATAATATTGTACTACAGTTTATTAGCTACATTGAAAAATAATTTGATACTAAAATTAAAACCTTTCAAACTGACTAGGGAGGTGAATTCAGCCTTAAACCTATTTTTACAGAATTGAGATTCATTTTAGACATCCATGCCCTCATTTGCACCACCAAAATGGTAAAGTAGAAAGGAGACATAGACAAATTATAGAAACTGATCTAATTCTTTTAACTCAGTCCAAAATGCCTCTCACTTTCTGGTGGGAGGCCTTTCATACTTTTATTTTCATTATAAACAAACTTCGTTCTTCTGTTTTAAACAATAAGTCTCCTTTCAATGTTTTGTTCTCCAAATCCCTAAATTTTAAGTTAATGAAGACCTTTGGATACTCTTGTTTTCCTTTTACCAGACCTTACGACAGACACAAGTTTAATTTTCATACTGTCAAATGTGTTTTCTTGGGTTACTCGGATAATCACAAAGGCTATAAATGTCTTGATCCTAGGTCTCATCTCTACCAGTGTGTCTTTCAATGAAATGGAATTTCCTTTTCAGTATCTAAGTGGTACAAAAAGCCATATCAAATGTCATTCTCCTTCTGTTTCCTATTTTTTCCAATGTTATCAAGCATACTCAAAATGATATGTCAAAATGATAAAGGGTCCTTCTTTGACATTCAATACTGAAGAAACCTCTACAAATTCTCAGTCTCAAAACGATGTAGTTAATCAGGAACATAACTATCCACATCAAGTACACAATTCTTCTTTACAGTCCGATTCTTCTAGTGAAAGATATGTTATACCTTAGTATATGTCTTTTGATCAAATTAATGCTTACCCTCATTGATTAATCCAATAATGATTTTCCATCTGATGTTGATAGTTCTTCCTCTGCACATAATGATATTGTTTTGTCATTGTCACCTAGCCTATTACATTCTCATCAAAATTCTCCAGCTCAAAATGAAACTGTGCATTCCAATGTTCACAAACTTCCCTCACAGTCCACCCATCCCATGACTACTAGGTCAAAGCGTGGAATCTTTAAGCCTAAATGTTTTTTTTACTTCTGTTTCTGATTTAAACTGTGAACCAATATCTGTTAAAGAGGCTTTAGAACATCCTCAATGGAAATCTTCAATGCATGATGAATATGAGGCACTTATGCTCAGTAACACTTGACAACTTGTTTCTAGATCTAGCACCATGAATGTTATTCAAAACAGATAGATTTTAGGGTATAGTACAATCTGGATGGGTCTGTATTAAAGCATAAGGCAATCTTGTTGCAAAAGGATTCCAACAAAATTCTGGTATAGATTATTTTGACATTTATAGTCCTGTTGTTAAGCCTGCTACTATTCTAATCATTCTCACTTTGCCATCTCATTCAACTGGGATATTCAATAAATTGATGTTAATAATGCATTTTTGAATGGAGACCTTCAACCTTTGTATCAACCTTTAGGGTTTGAACATCCTGTACATAAGGATTATGTATGCACATGAATCAAAACTGTGTATGGGTTAAAATAAGCTCCTAGAACTTGTTTTGAAAAACTTTAAAGCATTATCTCTCAAAAAGGTTCCCTCAACTCCAAGTCTGACTCATTACTCTTCATTTACAAGAAATGTCAGCTTATTGTTTTACTTCTGGTTTATGTTGATGACATTTTAGTCACTCAAAATTGCAACCAACTAATCAGTCAGGTCATCTCAGATTTGAATCAAAATTTTACTCTCAAAAGGTTGGGTTCTCTCCATTATTTATTATGCTTTGAAACTTGCAGAGATAGTTCTGGTTTGTACCTTACTTAAAGTAAGTATATGAGAGATCTCTTGACCAAGACCAATATGCTAGACTCCAAGCCTTGCCCCACCCCAATGTTTTCTTCTGTGAAGATTTCTGCTTCAAGTGGCACTTTATTCACTAATCCTACTTCGTACAGAAGTACAATAGGAGCATTACAATACTTGACCCTCACCAGACCAGATATTTCATTTTCTATCAACAAGTTAAGTCAGTATCTTCAAGCTCCCACTTCTTAGCATTAGAGTGCCTGCAAAGGAATATTAAGATATCTCAAGGGCACTGTCAATCATGGTCTTGTGTTTAAACCTATAAAAACTCTTACTGTCAATGACTATAATGATGCTAATTAGGCTTGTTGTCTTGATGATAGGAGGTCAACACCTGGTTATTGCATATATTTGGGTGAAAATATGATTATTTGGAGTTCTAAAAAGCAACATGTTGTTGCAAGGTCCAGTACTGAATCATAGTATAGGTCACTTGCTCAAGCAGCAACTGATGTTATTTGGGTTCAACCTTTGTTCAGTGAACTTGATCTCAAGCTTTCCTGCTATCCTAAGCTCCAGTGTGATCATTTGGGAGCTAATCGACTTGCTACCAATCTTGTATTCCATTCCCGCACCATACATATTGAATTAGATGTCCATTTCATCATTGAGAAAGTTGCTAACAACCAAATTCAAGTCTGTCCATTCCTTCAGAAGAACAGATTGCTGACACTCTCACCAAGGCTCTTCACGAGCCTCTTCTCTTGTATCACAAAAGCATATTGAAGGTGGTCCAATCCCCCTTTAGTTTGAGGGGGTATATTAAGGATAACCATGATGCTAAGTCAGCAGTCCAAGTCACCAACACAATCGGCAATAATTAGTTAGTTAGTTATTTCTGTTAGTCAAGCTAGCAGACTTAGTTTACTATTATTGCTCATATTATCAGTCAGCTTAGCTTAATTTTTCATTGCTTTATGTATCCCGTAATCGTTCATGTTGGAGGTTAATGAGAGTAATATTTTTGTAAGCTTTGTTGAGCTTCTCTCATTCTCTCATTCTCTTTATCTTCTTTACAGAGTGTAAAAAAATGATTGAATTTAAATTGCAAAGTTGTTTTTGTTAGTAAAGTTGACCGATTTAGATAAGGATCATGTAGAAACGAAAATAAAAATATAAAAATATACTTAGACTAAATCTAAATTGTATGTGAAATATGTATCTTTGTAATTTTTTTTTAATTTGAAACAACCATGTTCGTGCTTGTAGGAAAACCTATAATCTATCTCTAATTAATATCACTTAACCATACTATTATTCCTGTTAGGGACGGACTTTCGACTTCCAATTATAATTTATGATGAGTTCTAGGCATAACAAGATGTTTGAGATCTCCCTCTCCATATTTTTGGAATCCAGAATTGACTTATTTGCTTCATTTTCGTATCGAGAGGTGTGCTAATTTTCTGTGTTGTTTTCTTCTTGTTACCTATTGTAAGTCGCTTGTATATTTTATTTTTCAGAATTATAATTTTTTTTACTTACCAAAAAAGACAATAGGGTCTTGCTCATTGCACTGCGGTGCTTTATTGAACCGAATCTTCATAAAAAAGGTCATGCTGTTTAAATTCTATTTTTCCATTATCTGTTTACTGAATATAGCTTAAATCCAAATAATGCTGCCTAAACTAGTAAATGGAGAGTGAACTGTGAAGTGGGAGAAAAAACAGAAAACATTTCTTTTTGTACTCACCATTCATACCCAATAGCTTTAATTATATATATATATATATATATATATATATATATAATTCGAAAAGATGGAACCAAATTTATCTCACATGGTCATGCTGAAGAAGTTTCCTTTTAAGTTAAGTCCGCAATTATTCCATTTCTTATCTCTATAACTAATTTACATTATTCTTAACTAAAACTACGACTCCCCTAAATCACTAAACTAGAGTAATTCTACACTAATTAAAATTTAAACATGTATTTCTTTGATCAATATTAATCACTCATAATTAATTAACATATAAATGATAAATCATTTTCATGACGCAATAATACCCAAATATCAAATGGACCCTCTATAGACTATCCGCAAAGTAAAAGACGCTCTTGAGAAGATCAAAGAAAGAACCCGTTCTTCCTCCACAAATTAATCTTCCAATAGTTTCGAATTTAACCTTTTCAAAAATGAATGTACAATACTTTTATGTTTATAACTCAAAGTCTTAAGAAAAGAAAGTCGTAGTATATATTTTATTTGATACAAACATTTTTTAGGATCAACGGTAATAATGAGAAAAATTTCTGCATATCTGCACAAATCGATTAATAATATTAAAATCCGACGATTTCTTCCAGATCAACTTAAGACATAAAATATCGACATATTAATTATTAAACATATCATTTGATCAATTAAAATTAGTCGAGATGTTAGTATAAATATGTAATTACTCGATCAATTCATTGACTCAAAGATTTGTGATTTCTAGGATCATGAAGAGTTTTTCTTTTCGCGAGCCAAACATTTTTCATCTAATTAATGAAAATAATGAAGCTGTTACAAACCTTTGTGATAACTTTATTTTTTTGTATAAATAATATTACAGAATCGATCAGCAACCTAGCTAATGATGAAAATCAAAATAAGGTATTGTTTCGGAGTTATTAACATTAATTTCTTACAAAAACAATCCAACAATATCAAAAAATAAAGAAAGAAAGAAAGAAACTTGCAAGGCTATCACTTTATTTGGACCCAAATACCCTCACTTGGAATATCTTGATGAATCACAAATAATAGATAATACGCCGAAGGTGCAAGCTTACCCGACTTAGGCGTGACAGCCTCGACTTCGTAACTTGATTTCCCCAAACTTGTCACCTTCTCTCCTCCTAGTATCAACGTCCTTTGATTCATCGAAAATGAATGCGTGGTAAATGAGGGTAACACCATTGTCACGAAAACCTTGTTTTTAGCTAATGTTCCTGTGACTGTAAATCGAATTTTTAATATTTGCGCGTATTTTATATTCGTTTGAGAAGCAGGCGCTACGATTTTGGGACGTAAATTGGATACTTTAGCATCCAAATATGCAGGATAAAATGCTTCTAAGCTTAATTCAGTTGGATAAAGTACCCCTGCGAAGTTGTAAAGTGCATGTGGGTTGCTACCACCAACAAGAACACGTCCATCACGTAGTAAAATTGCTGTTGAATGGTACATTCGGGGTATAGTTGTTGGATTTTGGAGCTCGAACCTTGAACCAACTGGTTTATTGGGTCGGTAAATTACGGGATTCAAAACCGGGTTTCTACCCATTTCCCATCCGGCTGTGCCGGCCGACGCGCCATTAATCAACAAAACATCGCCGTTTGGAAGTAATGTCATGTCACCCATGACTCTAGCTCGGGGCATGGTCTCCATGACCCATTGAGGTTTCGGGTCGGTTATTTTGATTCTCCCACACGTATTCAAAGCTCCAATGAATTTCCCATTAAGGGCATTGTTGTAAGATCCTTTCGGAGCTCCACCACAGACCAAAACCTCAGCTTCAAGAACCTTAGCCTGTAAATTCTTCAAGGGAAGCAGCACGGCGGATCCGGTGCTAGGATAAGACCTCGGATCCCCACCGGGTATTTGAGGATACGTTTTAACAACCTTGTTATTAACATAATCGAAAAGAATAGCTCGATTATTAGCGTAAATAAACAAATTCCCATCAACATTAAGGAATACAAATGGGTAGAGGTTATTTTCAATGTTTGGATCAGTGGTTTGTTGGAGGAATGGCAAATTGAATGTTCCTGTGGTAGCTTTATTTTTTGGATAAAATTCGTAATTATATTGTCTACGGCCGCCAATGATTATCTGTCGTCCATCTGGCAGAAGATGATTGCTCGCGTACCAACGACGTGCTGCTAACGCGTTTATCTTTTCGTTCCAGTCGCACGTCGCGCAAGGTTTAAAAGTCCTAACCCTTCTCTCGCCTTCAGTGAACCCACCGGTTTGAACCAAAGTGCCGTCTTGCATTACTGAACCGGAGGAGCACCAAACGTCAGATTGAACCGTGAGCGGTCGGATTGAGTTGGAAGTCATAGTGTATTCCACGGAGTGAGCGGTGCAGTCATTACGGACGCATTTTCCATTGGGTAATGAGATGTTTGATGGGCCGAAGTCTGTGCGGTCGAACATCACAACGCGGTCGTTTTTTAGGAGCTGCATGTGCATGGCGGAGATGCCTACGCTTTTCCTTAGGAGTTGCCAACGGCCACCGGCGGCATAAGCTGGAGATGATGTGGTGAAGAGGAGTAAAAAAAGGTGGCAGAGAAGGAATGCGAGAATCTTCATGGTTTTGGTCTGAAACAGGATTTGTGTTGTGTTTTTGTGCAAAATGTATTGCGAGGCTTGTCTTGTTTTATATATATGCTTATTTGTATGTAAGCGTGCAATATTTCACACCTGTAAACGTGTGGGGCAGGAGGGTTTTGGTCAGCGAATATTAACATTTTTTTCATAAGTTTTATATGGAGTAATTTCATAGTAGTAACATAAAATTTTTCATGTTATTTTGATTTTTAATTCATCTTTTTTATAGTAAGCTTTTCTCTCAGATCTGTTCGAGGTTATCTTACTCTCTATGCAGGTGCAATTTTGCACTGCTAGTTGGCCGAGCCATGTGTGGTTGATGGAGTTCTAGTGGAACGAGTCGTTTGTGCTCTATATCTGTGTGATGTTTATGCACATAATTTCCTCTCTAAACTTAAGTAGATCTTTATTGGTCTTAGCTAATACTTGTAATAATATATTTATATTTAGATCTGATAGTTTGATTCAGATTCTGACGATATTTGTACTCTTTCGCTGATTATGAAATATAATGTTTCTTCTTCTTAAAAAAAACTTTTTATTCATTATTCATTATGATTGATATTAGCAGCATAGTTTTTTTTAATACAGCAATATGTATATTTGAAATATAATGTACCGCTTACTTTAAATATTAAATTGTTTATAGCACTCAAAGATACTTGCATTAAAAAGAGGGTTGCCACAGAGGATAAGTTCCTAATCTTTGTTTTGTTGATTGTAGTTCTTAAATAAAGTTTTTGTTTAATTTAAAAATTATAAGTTGCTCATTTCCATAAGGGTTAACTTATTGATTGGTACATTATTAACTTGAGTTTGATCATCCAAGTCAAGTGATCAATGTACATTTACCACAAAATATACTCGTTTTGTTGTTCGATCGCAAAAACTTCATGGGTCAGAACATATAATTGAGTTTTGCCATACCTAAATGATTTATAAAATATAAATGAAGAGGGATTTTAGGTTTAATGGTTGTTGAAAATTTCTGTCTCTCTTTCAGGAAGGCATATAGGCTTTAGCAAAACCATGGGCAACTTAAGATCAAAAGTTATTTGTTAATACAAAACTTTAAATCCTCAGCAATTACAAAAGTTAACTTGGTTAAGACAAACCTAATAACTTGAAATAAATTCTTAAACCCCCTCGTGTCTAGACCTATATTTTTTTATGGACGTAACATGTGAATTTTTAATTTTAAATACAGACAAATATTGTTGATGAAAAAAATTTGAACTCATAATTTTCTACTCCAATACCATTACCGGTAATTTCAAAAGTTTAACTCGTTGGGTAAGAAGAATTTAATCATTTAAGTTATTTATTAAGGTATAATCGTCTCATGAGAGAGATGAAAATTAGAAAACATTATCCATTAGTTGTTACTCCTTGGAGACTATGTTGTCCATTATTTGTAAGCAAACTGGGATATATAAAAAACATTTTCATGTTATATAAGAGTCTGCGTCACTAACTAAACATCTGACCAAAAGCTAATTCCAAGAACACAACGTGTAACTTCTTTGATTCTTCAATCATTATTTTGAAGCTTTATAAATCCGTTGTCATGATAATGAAAATCCATTTCTCTAATAAATCAATTCACACAAGACACGTTGAGTTATTATTTTTTATTTTTATCTTTAGAAGACATAAATTTATATGAATTTGAAGTAATGAAGTTTTTTAGTTGCTCTCAGAGATGTAATTTTAAGCTATAACAGTTTAATATTGTAGGGAATAAAAAACACACGAGTTAAATCTCACTAAATAATATTTTTAAACAAAACTTAATACTTTCATTTTTAAACAAAGCTCATATTAAGTTCAAACCGAGGACTCTTCCATAACCAAAGTCACTATGATGACTGAGTCACCCTCCACGACCAGATCGATGGACACAACCCCACATATACTTACACTACTGAGGTCACACAGATGACGTGATAATCTTATATCTAGGATCGTGCATACTCGAGATAGTCGATATCATTTTCTTATCACAATAATATATAATAACTAGTCATACAAATAAAGGATAGATACACATCAAATCTATCAGACAATCTCAATGGTTGTTAAAGAGGATAAGATGATAACCAAAATATTCTGATCAAAGAATATTCTCCATGAATATCTCCATTTCTTATCAGAATAAGGAAGAAGATACACTGAACCTGGACGTTTGATTAATACAAACTTTTTTTAAATCATTATAAATATATGATGAACTTCATTAAACGGTAAGCAATTCTCCATATTGCTAATATTATTTTAAACAATCTACTAACTTGATAGTAGGAGTGCATTAGGTGGGGCACCACCCCGGTGCCCTGCTTACTGCTTTCACGATCTTTCTTGATTTTTGCAGACCTCTGGATGAATCACCGAGCGACGCGTGGCGGTCCCCTCAACAATCGATGCTGACATATTTTTTGCATCAACAACTTGACGCCTTTTGTGGGAACGTAGATCTCCCATTTTTTAAAATTGATCAAAAATCAAATTCTACCGCCAAGATCGTAAAAAAATGGTGAAATGATCCATGTTTGTGCTAGAAAAGAACGAGGAAGATGAAGGAGAATGTTTTGGATCGACGTGAAAATCCGCTCCTGTGAGTCACATTCATTTTTGTTAATGTGGTCTTAGATCAACATTAAAAAAATAGAACAGCCGCAGAATCCACAATTGCAGAAGCCGGCGAGTCACGAGTAGCCGTGAAGCACGGTCGGTACAACCAACTCATGACATCTTCTAAGTCGCTAGCATCCTACGTCACTGAACCACTCAGCCATGGAGTCGTCCGACCTTCCCAAGCCGCGAAACCCCCCTCTTATTCTGAAAAATGAAAGCTTAGATCTACATTAAGTGAGGCGTTTCCAGGCTCCAAAACGCCCATAAAAATGCTCAGACTAAAAGTTTCAGACATTAAAAGCCATTTCCGGTCATGGAAGGCTACCGGGAATGACCTCACGCGCCTCCACGTGCTCCGGCAATGGCGGCACCTCCATCCTTACCCAATTCTAGCTACTCGGGTTGACCTACTCAGTCCATGTCCAGAAAATAGCACACGAGAGCTCCAACCCGCGCTCTGTTGATGAGTCCATGAGAGAGCTCCAAGGAGCCCAAGAGAGAGCTCCAAGGAGCCCAAGAGAGAGCTAAAAAAGGCCCAAGGGAGAGTTCACGCGAGGAGCCCAGGCTCGACCCGCGTCTGCTCCAGGCGTGACCCGTGAAAGCCAACTTCTGCCGCATGAAGCCAAATGTCTTGGCCCCTTATGCTCGAACCTTACCCCCAACATGAAGCCTGAAGCCAGCCCAGGCCTCGACGCCTGTTTTCTTCCACAAGTGACCCTAGCACTTATACCTTTCTTTAGATGGCCCAATCAGCTCCTCCAAGCCAATTTTGCCAAATCTTGAATGAACAAAAATGGCGGAGCAAATACGCAATAAATATAAACTCAAGGGAAGATTTATTTATGCACAATAATAATAATTATTTTTATTATTATTATTAAGCAATTTATTTTCTTATTATTCATTTTAATGTGATTAAATTCTCTTTAATTAATTTACACTATTTGATGTGTTATTAATGTCAGGAGAATAATGCAATTATTTACATAAATATTATTTTATATCTCAAACATTAGTGAGCTTCAAGATCAGGACGCGGACCACACAACTTCAATTAGCATTATTCTAAATTTGTTATTCCCTCAAATTCGTGAGTCACATCGATGATCTTCATTAAAATTTTGAGGAAAATAATACAGTAAATATTATTTAGCATCTTGGACAAGAGTAAGTTTCAAGATTCGGATGCAGACCACAAAGTTCAGATCTACATTATTTTAGATTTTTATTCTTTCAAAATCAAGAGTCACATCTATGATCTCCATTAAATTTTTGAGATACGTTATTTATTTTTTATGCTTAAATTTACTATTCTTTTCAAGAATATTTTTTAGAGCACTTTAATTCGATATGATATTAAGCATGAGCTTATTACGACATAATAAAAAGTCTCAAAATCTCTGAATTATATTACTACGACGCCTCAACATGAGGTTTATGAATCGGTAAGACCCACCCGGTATGGGATAAGAAGCTAGAAATAGAAATACAATGTAAATTCCCTAAAAATATACAATTGTAGTTAAAACGCTCACACGAGAGAGTAAACATAATTATCAAGACCGAAGATGTCACGAAATATGCAAACGCTCCCACGAGAGAGCAAACATAATTATCAAGACTAGAGAGGTGACGAAATATGCAAACGCTCACACGAGAGAGCGAATATAATTATCAAGACCGGAGAGGTCATGAAATTTGTAAATGCTCCCACAAGAGAGTGAACACAATTATCAAGATCTGAGATGTCACAGCTCCCACGAAAGAACGAACATAATTATCGAGACCTAAGGGGTCACATATGATACAAATGCTCCCACGAGAGAGAAGACATGATTATTAAGAACCAAAAAATTACATATTACGTCAATGCTCCCACAAGAGAGGGAGCATAATTATCAAGATCTGAGATGTCACAAATTATGAAAATGCTCATATGAGAGAGCAGGCATAATTATCAAGATCTGAGATGTCACAAATTATGCAAATGCTCATGTGAGACATCAAGCAAGACCCAAGAGGTCATAGATTAGACAAACGCTCCCACAAAAGAGCAAGCATAATTATCGAGACCTACCCAGACTGCTTGGCCAATACGGTAAAGGAAAAGATGAAGAACGAAAAGTGGAAGTCATGTCTAAGATTCAATGACCCGAATAAAGCATGCCAAAGGATAACTTTCGTATTCCAAAAATTAATCAATTGATGGGCGCTACAACGGGGCACGAGATGCTCAGTCTCATGGATTCCTTCTCCAGGTACAATAAGATACTCATGCATCCATCAGACCCAAAGAAGATGACCTTTATGATTAAGAGGAAGACTTATTGCTACAACGTCACGTCGCTTGGACGAAAGAACGCGGGAACCGCCTATTAGCGCTTAGTCTACAAAATGTTCCAAGAGTACATGCGGAAGACGATGGAAGCGTTTGGAAAGCTCGACATAAGATACGAACCTCAGTTCACAATCAAGGCTCAAGAACTCGCTGAATTTGTGGTAGAGATAACGCCTCCTAAGAGAAAGAAGACTGGAGCCGTACAAAATATGTCACTCAAGATGACACGATGGATAGAGGCACGGAGAAATAACCTTCAGACATGGAAGGGGCACTCAACGTAGATGGCTTTGCAAATGCATGCAGAAGTAAAGTTAGACTGATACTCAAAACATCAGAGAAGACCACAACTGAAAGGGCAATGCACTTCGCATCGGGACATTAAATAATGAAGTCGAATATGAAGCTTTACGCATGTCAACGGAGATTCTCAAGCTAGACACAAGAATGAGGGCAAATCATAGCAAAGTTTTAAAATTGAAGAAAGTATTCCGTAGAGTAGCTATCTCGAGCACACGAGATACTTGGATGAAAAACCTCAATAAAGGTCATGACCGTCGAGGCCTCATACTCACCAAATATGACTAGGAGATAAGACCCCACATTGGGTAAAAGGACCATGAAAGAATCTCGTGGCACCCGAGCACATGAGATGCTTGGACGAAAGACCTCAACCAAGGCAACAACCTAAGGAGGCCTCCTGATTACTAAAGATGATCCGGAGAAATACCCCACATAGGACAAAAGGCCACAAAAGTATCCCATGGCACCTGAGGTCAAAGAACCCTCTAACGAAATACCTAACCCAGGGTGACGGCCTGAAGAGGCATCCTTATCACATAAGATGATCTGAAAAAGGCCATACATAGGGTAAAAGGATCACAAAAATATCTCGTGGCACCCGAGCACATGAGATGATCGAACGAAATACCTCAACCAAGGCGACGACCTAACGTGGCATCATGATTACAAAGGATGATCTAGAGAAAGATCCTACATAGGGCAAAAGGACCATGGAAGTATCCCATGGCACTTGAGGTCAAAAAACTCTTAGATGAAAGACCTCACCCAGGGCGACGGCCTAACGAGACATCCTTATCACATAAGATGATCTGGAAAAAGACCCTACGAAGGGCAAAAAGACCTCATCCAAGGCGACGGCCTAACAAAGCATCCTTATCACATAAGATGATTGGAAAAAGGCTCTACCTAGTACAAGAGATATTGGGCCGAAGTACTTTGATAATGGTCAAAATTGCCAAGACCTCATAACTTACCTAAGACGAATAGGATAAAAGTCCCTCCATAGGGCATAAGAACCACTGTAGTCTTCCATGATACCTGAAGTTACATAGATAACTACGACTGTCACTCATATGACTATGAGATCCGAAGTCATACACGTGACTATGACCGTCACTCAGATAACTATAAGATCTGAAGTCACATAGATGACTACATCCTTCACTCAGATGATTACGCAGATATTATGAGACTCTAAGTCACACAAATGACTATGATACTTAGAGTCACACATATGACTAAGGTACGCAAAGTCACCAAGATGACTATATTGGATCCAACGACACGCAAATGTTTATAACACCCAATGTCACCTAGATGACTATGGGATTCCAAGTCAGACAGATGGCAGAGTATCCCAAGTCACACGGATGACTAATCACCCTAAGTCAAGTAGACGACTATATTACTCTATGTCACATAGATGATTAAAGTACCCGAAGTTAACTAGATAACTATGGTACCCAGAATCATAATTATGAGATGACACCCAAGTCACAATGATGACTATGGTATCAAGATTAGTTGAAATATCACAAATCACAAAGGATCTTGGTACTCTACTGAAGATGACTCCAAATGACCTCACCATCAAGGACTCGTCAAACACAATTTGAGCAAACGGGGTAAAGAGGGCTCCAAAACCTTCCGCTAAAAAGCGAAAGCATTGGTGAATTGCATGAACAAACACATAAGCACAGAGAGATGCAATGACAAGCTTATCGGAACACGCAATTCATTTCATATGAAGATCGTCAACAAGACCAAATACAAACCCACCGTTTGATGGGATACATTTGGTCGATATTATGAGGGCATAGAAACTCAAGAATATTGTCAAACTGAGGGCACTGTGATGGGGGCTTCACTCCATTATACTCAAAAGTCATTTGTTCTCTAAGAGAGGAACCACTCAATTTTCTTTAAAGCTAGCTCAATGGCACTCGTTGTGCCAAGCTACGCTACAAAATCACTATAAATTTCAGATAAAGCAACGAATGACTTAGACAGTCAAATCACTACATGACTTGGCAGACCAATAAACTCAGACATTGAGTTACGAGAAAGAGTCAACAACCAAAGCATCAAAACCTTCAGTTCTCAGCCACGGCTTAGTTTCTAAATATGTAACTTTGGATGACAAGAAGAACCCTCAGGAAGCGCGCCACTTGAGTGTAATAACTCCATCATCCGCCATGAGACATGAGATACCAAAGTAATGTACCAGATATATGGTCAAGTATGGGTCAACACGAGAGTTCAATGTAAGATTTTGAAAAAAAATCATATCCTTAAGAAGACCCAATAATGTCACAGCGTCAAGTCAACATCATAGTAAAGCAATCCCAACGGACTGACCATCTTATCGCGTACATCAGATAAAAATATATCAATCCTAACACCAAGTCCTCATGATGCATTCAAACGAAGGTGTAAAAGTTTTGTTGTTATAACTACTGATCCAACTTAAGCCGCCTGACTTCAGATGAAAATCATAGGGTCTCAGTCTCTATAATTACTCAGAGCATCAGAGCTAACAAAGCTTCACAGCAAAAATTTCGTTGGCAAACATAGTATCAACAGACATACAGATAGAGAGAACCCTAAAATACAACTCAACCATAGAAAACAGCAACAAAAATCTTGCAGAAATGAATCCTTTTGCAACTACACTGAGGTCTTCACTCTCAATTCGTTTGGACAGGGATAACTACATCCTATGGATGTTACAAGTGGTTCCATCCATCAAAGGGCATGGATTAAGTGACTACATCCTTAATACTCAATCAAGGCCAGCTCAAATTTTAGAAGATGGGAGTCTGAATCCTGAATATGTTCAATGGATAAGGAGTGATCAATGTCTACTAACTTGACTTAGGTCAACAATGAGTGGCAGAATCTTGAGGACAGTTATACAATATGAGGCATCAAACACATTGTGGGTAGCTTTAGAGAAGACCTTTGCAAGCAGATCAAAAGCGAAGTTACTATATCTCAAAAACTCACTCCACAATACGAAAAAAGATTCACTGCCTATTTCCTGATTATTTTGATAAGATGAGAGCCGTATGAGATAACCTGTTAGTTGTTGGAGATCATATGCGTGAACATGATATGATACTTCACATCTTAGATGGTCTTAGGGTAGACTATGACCTAGTTGTGGTCAATATTATAGCCAGGAGTGATAGTTTAACATTTGAAGAAGTTCAGTTACTTCTTATGAGCCATGAAGTTCGACTCAAAAAATTTAACTCTGAAATGGAGGCCACATTGAAAGCTTGTGCTAATCTTGCTCAAAACAATAACTCTTTCAATAATCAGAGGGAGAGAAACACTGGACAACGACAATGGCAATTTCAATTCAATGGAAACATATTTGCAGGGAGAAATTTTAACCCTAGAGGAGGAAGAAGATGAGGTAGAACCAACACTAATAGGATCATTTGCCAAGTCTTCAACAAACCTAGACCCTCAACTGTAGCATGTTGGTACAAATTTGATAAGGTATTTCACAATGGTTCTCATTATGAATTCTCTCCTGGACATAATTCAAACACTGGCTCAACTCATCATTTCTTTGATTTTAACCCTGAAGCCTATATAGCCAACTCTGAAACAAGCACTGATCCAGCATGGTATGCAGACTCAGGTGCTACCAATCATGTGACCAATGAGCTGAATAACCTACATCTTGGTTGATCAGGTGTAGACAAACTATCTGTTGGCAATGGTAATTCTCTTGCTATTTCACATATTGGTAACAACTTCTTATAAAACTCACTATATCACTTAAAGCTCAATTCCATTCTTAGAGTACCTGTAATTAAGAAAAATCTAATTAGTATTTCTAAATTGACCATTGACAATCCTATTTATGTTGAATTTAATGCCTTTTCCAGTTTTGTTAAGGATCTATACACATGGACTATATTACTCACAATGAAGCTTAAAGATGGTCTTTATGAGGTTTTTGTGCCAGGGGGAAGCAAGCAGCTGTTGCCCACAATATTTTTTTGCTTAATTATAGTTCAAGTTCTAGTTTTTTTTATCTAGAACGTGCTTATCTCAGCCTGTTTGTAGTACTATTTCTATTTCTAGCAATGTTTTGAATTCCAAGAATGTCTGACAAAGTAAAAAGCTTACTATCAATGACAAACAGTTATCCTCCTGTCCATATGTGTTTCCTGCTGCTGACTACACTGATGTCACTGTCTGGCACTCTAGACTTGGTCATCTATCCCTTATAATTGTGCATTCTATTTTAAATAAGCTAAATATAAGCTGTTTAAGTTCTAAAGATACTTTTTGTCATGACTGTCAACTTGGTAAGAGTCATAAGCTCACATTTCATAGTTCACCAGTTACAACCTCAAAACATCTGGAATTGGTCCACACACACCTTTGGGTCCTTACTCCAATTACCTGAAATGTTACATCCTGTTTATTGATGATTTCTCAAGATTTTCATGAATTTATCCTCTTAAGCTGAAGTCTGACGCTTTCAAACTTTCTTGTTTTTCAAAGCTGAGGTAAAAAAGCAATTTGATCTTCCCATTAAGTTCCTTTAGTCTGACTGGGAGGTGATTTTAGAATGTTTAAAAGGTATTTAGACTCTCAGGGCATCCGTTTTAGGCACCCTTGCCCTTACTCTCACCACCAAAATGGGAGAGTTGAGAGAAAACATAGACATGTGGTAGAAGTTGGCCTCACCCTATTGTCCTAAGCCTATATGCCTCTTAAATATTGGTGGTACAACTTTCAAACAACCATTTACCTCATAAATAGGTTATCATGTCCTACTCTGCAATTATGTCTCATTTCCAAAGACTTTACAACCAAATTTCTGATTATAGCTTCTTAAGGACGTTTGGCTGTGCCTGTTATCCATACCTAAGACCCTACAATCATCACAAACTTTAGTTCAAGTCTGCCTTACGTACCTTTATTGGCTATAGCTTAGTGCACAAAGGATATTTGTCTGTTCACCCTTCAGAGAGGATTTACACTGCCATTCATGTTGTGTGTCATGAGCATGATTTCCCTTTCTATAAATTGTCTGCTATTTCTGTAACTATATCTGTTGATGTATATGTGCCTCTGCCTACTTTATCTATTCCCTGTCTTTCTTCTGCAGGTACTCCATCTTGCTCTTCTCCCGCACAATCAGCTCATGATTCTCCATCTAGATATGCTTCTCTATCAAGTACAAACTATCTGTCTGATTTAATTCCTAATTTTGTCATACCAAGTTCTCGTATTCCTGATACATCAAACATCCCTACTGTCACTCAACACTCTTTCATCCCATCCCCACCACCCTTACCTCTTCCACCTTAAAATCAACACCCCATGGTCACCAGGTCCAAGGCAGGTATCTTTAGACCTAAGGTTTTTCACTCAACTATTGCCACACTCAGTCTTGAACCAACTTCAGTAAAATAGGCTTTAGTAGAACCAAGATGGAAACAAGCTATGGAGGATGAGTTTGCTGCTCTTAAACACAATAATACATGGTCTCTAGTCCCTTTATCATCCCACTATGAATGTTGTGGGCAACAAGTGGGCTTTCAAGGTGAAACAGAGGGTAGAGGGTACAATTCACATATATAAGGCTCGACTGGTGGTAAAAGGCTTCCATCAAACACCTGGGGTTGATTTTTCTGGTATTTTCTCACCTGTTGTCAAACATGCCACCATCAGGTTTGTTCTTACTGGTGCTCTCAGTTATGGTGGCTAGTGAGACAACTAGATGTAAACAATGCATTTTTGCATGGTAACCTATTTGAGACTGTCTACATGACCCAACCTCCAGGTTTTCTTATTGCAGACAAGCCTACACATGTTTGCAGACTACATAAAGTAATCTTTGGCCTTAAACAGACACCCAGAGCTTGGTATGAAAAGCACAAGTCCACCTTGGTACATAAAGGCTTTAAGGTTGCTCACTAAGATCACTCCCTCTTCATTCTTAAGTAAGGTTCATGGCTGGTTTATCTTCTTGTGTAGGTTGATGACATCCTGCTCACTGGGAATGACTCAACATTTATCTCTACTTTGATTAAGGACCTTCATAGCAACTTTGCTCTCAAAGTTTTGGGACTTTTGCACCATTTTCTAGGTATTGAAGTTCATAAACTGTTGTAGGCTACATTCTTTCACAGTCAAAGTACATTTCAGATCTTCTCATCAACATTCAAATGCAATACTCCAAATCTTATCCCACACCAACAACATCTTTTAAACTCACTAAAGATGGATGAGACTCCCTCTTTGATGTTACCAAGTATAAAAGTGTTCTTGGGGAACTACAGTATGTTACATTGACAAGGCGTGAGATTGCTTTTATTGTCAATATGCTTAGTCAATTCATGCATTATCCAACTCTCTCTTAACTGGCATTCATGCAAATGGTTACTCATGTATCTCAAGGGCAGTATGCATCAAGGTCTCCTCCTTACACTTGCCTCAAGCCTGCACCTTGCTACCTTCTAAAATGAAGACTGGGCCAGCAACCCTGAAAATAAAAAATCCACTTATGGTTTTGCAATTTACCTAGGTGGCGGCCTTATTTCTTGGTCCTAAAAAATAACATGTCGCGGCTAGGTCTAATACTGAGAGTGAGTACAGATTCTTAGCCAACACAACCTCTGAATTATGCTGGATAGAGTCCTTACTCAAGGAAATGCATCTGGTCTGTTCCAAACCTCTAGTTATATGGTGTGACAACATGAGGGCAACTTTTTTGGCCTCCAATCTAGTCTCCAATGCTAGGACCAAGCACATAGAAATCAATGCTTATTTTGTTCGTGATAAGGTCATTGCCAAGCTGCTGAAGATCAAATATGTGCACTCCACGGAACATGTCGTTGATATATTTACCAAGGTGCTGTCAGGCAGTCAATTTTCTCACTTAAAAGACAAGATTCATGTAGTGTTCACCCCGTTCAGCTTGAGAGGGGATGTTAGTGAACCACCTCAGTATTGTCTTGTTGATGTGGCTCACTTAAAGTCAGCAACATTTGTAGGTTAATCATTGGTCCAGATAATCCTCTTGGGTTAATCATTGGTCCAGATAATCCTCTCTGCCAGCTCGTGCATGAGCTTAACAAATAAATGGTTGTTAAGCCTTGTCAGCAGAATCTTCCCTCTCTCTGATACGTGTTAGCTTCTAGGGTCTTGTGGTCTCAATAAGGCAGTATTCATTGCCACTGATCCTACAACTAATTGGGTATTAGGTGTCGTGTAATCTGTTTGAATGCTTGCCTTTATATGCTCTCTGTAATAGCTCTCAGGTTGTAATTTTCTCTACATAATTTTGAGTAGAAGTTTTACTGCATTATCAAAACTCTCATTTCTCTAAGTAGCGCTGGTATCAGAATTAAATTCAGGTTTACGAACAAGTATCTAGCCCAATCCGAGTGAAGTGAGTCGTTGGCTCCGTGGCTCATTGCCCAATACTTGGTGAATCCGGTTGAAGCGAGTCGATGGTTATTCGATTCATGACCCGATGTATGATGAATGTAAGTGTGGCGAGTCAACGATTATCTAACTTATGACCCGATATGTGGTGAATATTTTGAGTGAAACGAGTTGATGATTATCCGACTCAGGACCTGACGTGTGTCTGTGAATATTGGTGGAGTTATCTCACATCTATTGAAAAATGGACTAACAATCAGTTTATAAGTGTGAGAGAAGTTTTACCTCTAAAGTTAACTTTTAAGGTTGAAAAGACTTAATAATTAACACTCAACAATATTAACTCTTAATTTTAATTAAAATTATTATTCGAATATTTGCCAAGTATAATTAAAGACTAAAAAGGAAGAAATTAATATGGCCAAGTTGGATCAAATTTATTCCTATTGGGCAAAAGATGGCTCAATATAAACTCTTTCGGTGACAATGACAAACTGTAAATATCAAAAGAAACAGCCAAACAGGCCGCGCAAAACTCTTCCTTTCTAAGTCTACAAAACCAAAGCATCTTTCTTTTCCGATAATGCATCTCACATGCAACCTTCTCTCAAAGTCATGGAAATAAAAAATAATAATAATAATGGGTCCAAATTTAAGAGGTTGAGATATTTGATTTTCAATACGAAAGCACATTGTTTTATTAAACAGGAACCAAACAGTACATGATCCAATAATCTATTTGAATTTGTTAAACTGTATGCATATAAAATTTGTGACGTGCTTAAGGCTCTCAACCATGAATTGATATCTGAAGTTGCAGGTTGGGCATAATTCTCTATATTATTTTTGTTGGTTTTTATTAATCATATTCAAACCAATTTACATTGACTATTGTGATATATAATCGCTGTCAATAGGAATATTGGAATGTTGAAACGTGCAAATCAAAGCTGCACGACTTTTTCTTTCAAACCAATAAAGAATATATACATTGGGGAAATAACAGGAAAATACAGGTTTTGGGGTCAAGTTGTAAAAATGGCCGATAATTTTTTTATTTATAAATATGACCGAAATATAACCGTGGTAAATATCTTATTTAGCAAAATTACACATTGATAAATAAAATATTTATCATATTTCAGTCATTTTTGCAATAATTTTTTTTTAGACATTTTTACAATTTGAGTTAGGAAAGAGATCATTTTTACGGTTCTCTCACAATATATATATATATATATATATATATATATATATATATGATTTGTGTGTATTATACCGTACTAAAGAGAACATTCAACCGTACCAACATTCTAGTTTTCAGCAATTTTCACACCAATAACAAAATAACATTATTGCGTGTGTTCATTTTCCTTTTTTCTTTTTCAATCAATCTAGAAATAGACGGAATAAAAGGAGTTATAATGATAAATCCTACCCAGATCAAAGATATATTTCACAATAGCATCAATAGTAGAATTAAACTTCCTATTAAAATACAAAGTTATAATTAGGCTTTATGAGGACCCATTAGGAAAAGAAAAAGGGAGAACTGTAAAAATGGTTCATTTTCTAGCTTAAGTTGTAAAATTTTCAAATTTTTTATCGTAAAAATAGCCAAAATACAGTAAATATATTATTTACCACTGTATAATTTTAGTAAATAAATTATTTATCATAGTCTTATTTCGGTCATTTTTATAACTCCACCCCCGAACCTGTATTATCCTGCTATTTTCCCAAGAAAAAAACACTCACAAAAAATTTATTGGCAGTTGACAAAGTAAATACCAAAGCAGATCATGTGATCCGTGTGCCTGATTTAATATCGGACGTCTCAATTCTGATTAGATATAAAAATAATTTGAAGATAAAAGTAAGTAGGACATATACAAACCGTCTAAATAAAATCTGAACGATCAAATATCTAACTATCCATATGTGGTTCAATTGAAACTGATGAGAAGCCTCATACAAAATAAACTATAACACGGGAATGATCTGGAAAATGAATAAAGTATTTATATTCTTTTAGACGACTTTTTATACAAATACACAACTAGTTCTCTCATTGTCTCACAGCTGAGCTAAGCTACTCACCGATCTTGATATTATTACCTGATTTCCACTCTTAATAAGTATTATGACTTTTATTAGATGCGAAAATAGTCTCGTGTCTTTGGTTTTCCTTAGACTATTGGGTTTACTGGGGAATTAATTTGAAATTAGAGATTCATGACGGAATTTCAGTTTGGTTTAACGTTTCAATCAAAAGCATGATAATAAAAAAAAATCAAAAGCATCATAATCGATATGATTAATTGATTAATTATGGTTAATCAGATAATGATAAGACCAAAATAAAAATAAAAAGCCTAATAAATAATCTGATGTGCCTTGGCCTATCTAATTAGGCATTTCATATTAAGTTCTGACTTTTCTTAATTAAGGGTTTTTTTTGTTTAATGATTCGAGGATTGAGTCGTGTTAACAACATTATTTTCAATAGTTATTTAGAAACTCCCACTTCATGTCATGTGCTATATTTTTATTTTTAATAAAAACTGTGAGAGAATGAATCTAATATTGGGATATGATTTTTTTCTTTATTTTCTCTATGATTGCCACACACTTTTATATAAGGAGTAAAAGAACCATCATATAAAAAAATACATTTTTGCTAAATTATATTGTCGAAAATTTCAGATTTCAAATTTGAGTAAATTTTTTATTGTAAAATTCGAAATCAAAATTACCATGAGCTCGTTTCCTGATTAGTCTGAGATATTATTTTAGGAGACATTACAATGTTTTCATTGTTCTCTCTTATATTTTTTAAAGCTGGATTTCATGGTTAGTCATGATATATTATTTTAGTGGTTACAATAATTGTGTTCATTTTAATATTAAATTTTTGAAAGGTAATAATTTAGAATATTTTATTTGACAACTAATCATTTAGAATACTTATGATAGAATATTTGAGAAATGAAATATTTTATGAGTTTAGGATGGTAATTAAGTTAAGGTCGAAAAGGTTGAGGTTTTGAAGAATTATAACCAATAATTTATAAAGTTCCCAAAATAACAAGTAGCATACAAGATTTAATGATGAAAAAAAAGTGGTGGAAAAGAAGTTGGAGAGTTATGGGATTGGGCAAATTTATAAATAAAATAAAAAATCAGATCTCAATGTTAGACTTATTTTGATAATTTTATAAAAACTAAAAATGAAACATGTCATTTCTATAAATAGAACGTTGCTAGTATCTCTTTTTGAGAATTGAGTCAGTGAAATAATGGATATTAATTAAAAAAATTTTATGTTTAGCATGTTACGTAACATTGTTGATTAAAGTGGGTTTTGGTAGTTACTTGCTGATCAGAACTGACTTCATTAATTGGAAGGCAGTTTTCTACTATGGGACTACGGCTTTAAATGATCATCAGGATTTTAAGATTTAATCTTTTGTAGTTTCTAAGTAATTTGGTAGAAGTTATTGACCAATAAAAGAACAACCAATAGTATCATATACTCACCAACTTTGATACAAAATTAATTTATCCTCTAAATTTCAACTATTTCTTATTTGTATCTAAACTCTCTCTAACGGTCGGAAAACCTCCATTTGTCCAACTTTTCATGATGATAGAGTTAAAATGCCTTTATCCCAAAAACACTCCCATTACTTTTGGCGGAAATCGTTTTGGGTCAAAGTTTAAGGGCATTAAAACATGTACCCATGTATATATGTGTATATATATATATATATAAATTCAAAGCTTTATCATACAACATGCCTCTTTCACAATTGTTCCTTTAATTTATTTCTATTATAATTTTTCTTGAAATTAATCTTGGCTAAAGATGTTTTGTCACTCAATTTTAATCTCAACTACTCATTCACATTTGATATTTATTAAATGACATTTATTTATTGAGTTATATATTCATTTTGTACCTTTACAACATTACCTCAATGTTTAATAAATCAAATATTATTTAGTAGAAGAATTTATTTTTACGCAGTAGTGCATATACAATTTCAAGAGTTACTAAGTATATACGAACTCTAGTTGAGACTATAAATTTTATTGTGGAGAATGAACTTATTTCTTTTTTTTTGTTAAAAGATAAATATATTAATCAAAATTTTTTTTACACGAGTTTCCAGGAAACAACAAGGAAAATATAACTCAAAGGGAAACACTCCCAACCAGAAAATCAAGAAAGAAACTTAACTATACAGCCAATTAGATCCATCTAGCAATACAACCATCATCAAAGTTATAGTGTCTAGTCTTTTTAAAGAAAATCCGCATTGTTGTTACCAAAAATCTTAACAGTAAGGTGGCACTCAATCTCCTCTCCATGTAGGGGTCCTCTCAGATGGGAACATGTACAACACAGACAAAAAACTCTACGGTGAAGAGAATCGGGGGTGATTTCCTGGTCGAAGAACCTCCGATACTTAAGTCAGTATTTGACCATATTTTGGCATAATTTCCTTAAGGGAGAGAAGACACATCTTTATTTGTAGATGATGATGTTTATACCTCAAACTTTGTGTAGGAGGAGGTGTGTTAAAGAAGCCTTGGGGGTGTGCTGGAGAAGCTTCAAGAGACACAATGTCTATCCTGACTGCCCTGGATTGGACAGAAGGTGACATTGACATAAAGCGATGGAAAATAAATGTCGATAAGCTTTTGAAATGACCGGACCGAGGCTATCCAGACGATTGGATCTGTCGGGTGTTACTTTTGACGGGTGATGATGACTCTTTGCTCGGAGTTATCCGGGTTCTCTTCACAACTTCTATTATTGCTTTTACATGTGCTCGGATCTGTGCAACTCGAACTTCCTAGAGGTTGACTAGTTGAGGCCAGTTCTTCTTCCTTGAAACTTTCCTTCATCGCAAGCTTCTCAATGTGGCTTGACAAGGATTTTATTGGTAATCTTCTTGTTGATGAGAGAGGTGTCAAGGATTTTACTAAGAAAAACTCATCTATTCCTTTCAATCCATGTGCAATAGATGAAAGAAGTAAAAAAAAATCTTGGAGCAAATGAAATCATAGAGGTTTGTCTTGTTTAAACTGTCCAATCAGGTAAGCATACCATTCCAGCTTGTCATGGTACAAGGGTACTGGCATTTATCAATAAGAGAGCTAATAATCATGTACGTAGAAGGGCACTCAAAGAAAAGATGATCAACTGATTCTAGGCCAGTAGTGCAGAATACATAAACTTGATTTAAATCAGTCTTCCATTTAAGCATCCTTTGTAGCAAGCATATTCAAGAGAGCCAGCCACGACAAAAGCACATTTAGGGATGCATCCAGAGAATCAAATAAAATCAGTCCAATAAAGTTTTTTCTCCATGCTCAACCATACAATGATAAGTTTCACTGATAGAGAACTTACCAGAGGGGGAGGCATTCCATATCCACATGTCTTCATCTTGGGGAGGAGGAATATCCAGGTCAAAGCCCCAATGTCTAAAGCAAGGAGCAATGTGAGGGTTAGGCTAGGACCAATTCACATTCCTTTAGAGAATATGAAGAGTGATTTCCATAGGCAGACCAGAACTCTCAACAATATGTTTAACTCCTCTAGATAACAAAATACATGCAAGGTGCCAAGGTTCAGTGAAGAGAGAAATAGAATCTCCCCTACCAACCTATAATGAACAGAATCTAGCTATCTTCTCTCTCACTGTAAGAGTTTTCTCCAAGATCATGAGGGGTCGGCATACATTTTGATGGTAAAGATGGACTGGCCTCTGAGAAGGTTATTATAACACCAAGCCACCCATGTGGAGTCTTTTTCTTTAGTCAAAATATTCCAGAAGTGTTTAGCTACATCAGCCACATTCCAAACAGTAATGTTTATAATGTTTAGACCTCCTTCAGCATAAGGAGTGCAAACAAAATTCCAAGCAATGCACATTTTCTAGGTTCATCACATCATATCATATATTTTCGAACAATAAAAACTCTAAACAGACTTAAAGACTAAATATCCTTAAAAAAAACATAATCCCTCCAACGTCTACAAGATCATCAATTGGATCGCCAAATCGAGCCAATTTATGGACAGCTTCATTCCCTGATCATATAACTTGCTTACATTAAGGGAGATACAATAAACGCATGTACTCTTCACACTATGCTAAAATATTTCCAGCTCACTAAAAAGGCCTGTAAATTGGACCTGAAAACTTGAATAAGCTCAACGGAATCATATTCAACAATAAAGACGGCAACACCCAGATCCAACACATATAATAATTCTTCACACATAGCTAAGGCATCAGTAATCAAAACTGAAAAGAACCCTCAAAATACTTCACAAAACCACTAACCGAACTATCAAAATGATCCCCACTAAGACCCCTTAGCTCCACATCCACTCATACTAGTCTCTTCGTCTACATTTAGTTTTATACATCATTCGGGAGCGATAACCCAATCTCGACCCATGTATCTGTTAAAAAAACTGGAGCCATGTATAATGCAGAATTTTTCAAATAGTCGTCTAAGATAAAATGATTTTGATAGTATTGTTTCTAACACATAACCAAACAATGAATCCAACATAAAAAAATTTATATCATGAATCTAAATTTACTATTATTTAAAATTATCCTTTAATCCAAGAAAGATGAAATATTTAAATTGATATATTATGTTCGGAAAAAACCTCACATAGTTCAAGTTTTGTGAAACATTTTTATTCCTTCCCTTTGTCCATTTTGCATTTTTTATCCACGATGTGTGAGCTGTATATCATTTTGTTCTTTTTTTATGAAAGAGAGTTGGAGAGAGGGGGGAGAGAGAGAGGCCACACTTACTCTGTTTTTTAAGCTTGGCCTGTGAGAGAGAGAAGACCGTTGCACTATGTTTACCTATTTTTCGGTGTGGAGAAGTCGGCATAGGTCCTAGGATATGCTGGTGGTAGTTTTACTATATGTCATGTAGGAAAAAGCTATGGTACTCTCAGAGTTACTGTACACTATCAAATGAAAAATTAACACCGAATAGAAAGTCAGTTTTTTAACACATTTTATCTTAGTTTTTCACTCGAGTTAGTACTGTAAATTTTTCCGCCATGTAGAGAGAAATGTATGACTTAGTGGGGCCTAGTGGGAAGGTTTGCCTAGAGCAGGAGAATAAATAAACAGACTGTGATATTCATACTAAGATTTTTCAAGCTAATTCTCAAATACATTAAAATGTATGTGAGCAAGTAGAATAAATTATAGACACTTTTTCTGTCTCTAGATATACTCAACACATGATATCTAGAGATTTTTTGAAGAAGGACTATTGTGAGACAAAACTCTGAGAGAATTAGGAAACTCACAGAGATTTTTAATTAACATTTAGTCACTCAATTGCACACTGATTGCAGTTGCAGCACTGAGACCAATAGAATAATATCAATATATATCTTTTAGGTCAATACTCATAAGATTTTTTAGAGATTTACACAACTTAATAAATTAATTACAATTGTCATTGCAGTGAGACCCACTGTAATTGAGCTACACTGCAGTGACACACGACACTGTAGTGTCCGTGAAGAGTCACAGTGCCTCACGACACTAATGACTCACGTCACCACTGTTGTGCCGTGATGTATTACAGAGTGCCACGTGTCCACTGTAGTACCACATGGCTCTACAATAGTCCATGTCAATCTATGATTCAAAATCAGTGATTGACATATGATATTTCTATATGCCACGTGGTAATTTTTTAATTTTGTTATTTATTTTAACTAGATAAATAACTAGACATCAGTTAATTTAAAATTAATTTATTTGATCTTTCAATCAATAATCTTATATACTAATTAGTATATTAGATAAACTAAATCAAATCATTATCTCGTAATTATTTAATATTATTTAATTTCATAAATCAAATATTCTGTCTCACTTATCAATCAACACAAAATTAATCGATAAAATTATTGTAATTTTTTAAAATTACATTTAATAATTTAATTAATTAATTATTAATGAATTAATTAAATATAACTATCTCATAATTATATATTTAGCCCAGAAATTTAATTCTTATCGTAAGTTTGTCATTTTCTCACGTTCTGAAATATTCACACCCTAGACTGTGTAGTACATAGGTGACTTGGGGACCGTGGACCAATAATTCTAAGTTTCAATAAACTAGATTATTAATTAAACTTTTTAATTAAATAATCTTATTTATTAATTTCATTGTTACTCTACTATAAATTTAGAATTGCACTCTTAATAATTAGAGAATATATTTACAGAGTATTCTCATATAGTCCATTGATATAATCACTTCATAAAGTTCTATCCTTCAATTATTGGTTCGTAAATTAGAGCTGATTAAAATTACCGTTTTACCCATCTATTTACCTTTTGATCCTTAAATACCATTAATTCACTAATGAATTATCAATTTTATAGTCGTATCATAAATTTGAGCTCGATAACCATATAGTTTCAGAATTATCATTTAAGAAAACCAATATACGATCCGTTAATAAAGCTTGGATTCCAAATCTTGTAAGATGATGTTCCCAGCCATCCATGTCAGTGAATCTTCAAAACAAAGTCACTAGCTTGTTTTACAAACAAACATTAACGAATGAATCAAAAGATTCACTAGACATGCATAGGAGTTTATGATTACTCATAATTCATTTTGATCTACATATGATCATCAGTTTTGATGTATATTAAATCTTTATGATAAATGATAAGTTAATAAGATATTAATCCACATCGGTCATATCCTACATAATTTAATTATATAAAGTACATTCACTAAGATGTCTATCCACATCAATGATCATAATTTAGATCACATGCATTCATAATGCTTAGTGAACCGTACTAGCAACCATTTATTAAAGATTCTATACTTTAATATGTTGCAGACTATTTTATTCATTATCTATTATATTAATCCTCTTGTACTTATACACGATCATAGTCTCATTAATGAATATTGAATTATATATATAAATTATTCATCAATAATTTAAAAGAACAATTATAAGAAAAATGTAATTTAATTATTTTCATATTAAAATTGTCTAAACACATGCTTTGAGAGTACTATACCCAACAATCTTGCACTTACCCTAAAGTATATGTGGCATCTTTCTCAACCTTATATTTCACACATGAGCCTCATATGACTTCACAGAAAGTGTCTTAGTAAAAGGATCAGCCAGGTTCTGATATGACATTATGTTCATAACAGTCATATCACCTCGGTGCACGATCTCTCTTACAAGATGGTTTTCCTCTCAATGTGCTTGCCCCTCTTTATTATTTGGAATTAGTTACCGCCCCACTATTATCACAATACATGACCAGTGGCTTGTCTATATCTGGAACTACTTCCAGATCAATATAGAACTTTTTGAGTCATATTACTTCTTTTGTAGCTTCACGAGCCTTTATATATTCGGCTTCCATAGTGGAATCTGCAAGACTGGATTGTTTAATACTTCTCCATACTACAACTCCTCCACCTAAGGTGAATACTGATCTAGACGTCGACTTTCGACTATCCCTATTTGATTGAAAATCAGAATCAGTATATCCAGTGGGGTTCAAGTCTCCACCTGAATAAAGAAGCATATAATTTCTCGTTCTATGAAGATACTTGATAATGTGCCTTACTATAATCCAATGATCTAAACCAAGATTTGATTGATAACGACTGACAATTTTAACTGCATAAAAAATATCTGATCTCGTACACAACATTACATACATGAGACTACCAACAGTTGAAGTATAAGGAACCTTTCTCGTTTCCTCTTCCTCTTGAGGTGTGTTAGGACATTGCTCCTAGTCGGTAATTGACCTTTCTTGAAATTTTTCATATAGAATCTTTCCAGTACCTTATCAATATAAAATGTCTGAGAAAGTACCAAGAGCTTGTTCTTTCTATCATGTAGGATTTGGATACTTAGAACATAACTATCCTCTCCTAAAATTTTCATTTGAAATTTCTCAGCTAACCATTTCTTTACATTCGACAAATTTTTTACATCAATCTCAATGAGTAGAATATCGTCTATATAAAGAACTAAGAAAACCACTATCTTATCTTTGATGTATTTATAAACACAAGCTTCATCAATACTTTTCTCGAAACCATACGATTTAATAATTTCATCAAATGTAATATTCCAAGTTCTTGATGCTTGCTTTAGTCCATAAATGAATTTAAGCAACTTACATGTTTTTTTATCTTGCCCCCTTTTCCCGAACCCTTCTGATTGCATCATATAGATGCTTTCTTCAAGAGCTTCATTCAAAAAAGATGTCTTTATATCCATTTTCCGTATTTCATAGTTCAAACTAGCATCTATGGTAAAAGGATGTGAATTGATTTTAGCATGAAAATGAGAGAGAATGTCTCTTTATAATCAACTTTTCAATCTGCACCTCTTTTCTTTTTGAAGATCCATTTACATCCATGGGCCTGACATCTTCAGGTGGATCTATAAGTTCTCAGATTGAACTGGAATACATCGATTCCATTTCTTGGTTCATGACATCTTGTCATCTCTCATTTTCAGGATCTTCCATTGCCTCTTTAAAGGTTAATGGATCATCTTTATTAGTGTCAGAGACTAGGACATGTACCTCTAGTTCATAGTGAATATGTTGTCTTACAACCCTCCCAATATGACCTTGCACTGGAGTTTCCAAAATAGGAACAATGATTTCTGTGGTTTGTCATTTATCAGTAAATGATGAAGGTGGTCCTGATATCATTGGATGCTAATGCTTCGAGAGCTTCTTTGTTTCGAGGTTTATAATTTTTCATATAGTCGTGCTCAATGAAAGTGGCATTTGTCGATACAAATACCTTTTGATCCCTGTGACTATAAAAGTACATACCTCTTATTTCTGGAGCATATCCAACAAATATTCACACTTCAGACCTTGAGTCTAACTTTCCAGTTTTGGATCTAAGAATGTGAGCTGGATAAACTCATGGACAAACTCATATACAGAAATGACACAAACTAGGTTTGGATCCATTGCATAACTATAAATGTGTTTTGCTTACAGACTTAGAAGGCACTACATTCAAAATATAGGTTGCCGTTTGAAATGCATATCCCCAGAAAATGAGTGATAGTGATGAGTAGCTTAACATCGACCTAACCATATCTAATATGGTCTGGTTTCTCCTTTTTGGAACACCATTTTGCTATGGTGTTGCATATTTTGTGATCTTACCCCTTTTTCATGAACCCTTCTGGTTGCATCATATAGATGCTTTTTTCAATAGAGCCATTCAGAAAAGCTGTATTGACATCCATTTGCCATATTTCATAGTCTAAGCTAGCAACTATGGATAACATGATGTGAATTGATTTTAACATGGCAACGAGAGAGAATGTCTCTTCATAATCGACTCCTTCCCTTTGTGTACAGCATTTGGCTGCCATCCATGTTTTGAAAATATCTACTTTCCCATCTGTACCTCTTTTCTTCTTGAAGATCCATTTACACCTAATGAACCTGACATCTTCAGGTGGATCTACAAGTTCTCAGCCAGAATTGGAATACATCAATTCCATTTCTTGGTTCATGGCATCTTGCCATCTCTCCATTTCAGGATCTTCCACCGTCTCTTTAAAAGTTAATGGATCGTCCTTATCAGTGTCAGACACTAGGACATGTACCTCTAGTTCATAGCGAATATGTTGTCTTACAATCATCCCACTACAACGTTGCACTAGGGTTTCCTGAACAGGAACAATGATTTATGTGGTTTGTCATTTATCAATTAATGATAAGGGTGGTATGATGTCATTCGATGTTAATTCTTCGAGAACTTCTTTGATCCGAGGTTTGTAATTTTTCATGTAGTTGTGTTCAAGGAAAGTGACATTTGTCGATACAAATATCTTTTGATCATTGTAATTATAATAGTATCCACCTCTTATTTCTGGAGCATATCCATCAAATATACATACTTCAGACCATGAGTCTAACTTTCTAGTCTTGGATCTAAGAACGTGAGCTGGACAATTCCATATACAGAAATGACACAAACTAGGTTTGGAGCCATTGCATAATTCCAAAGGTGTCTTGCTTAAAGACTTAGAATGCACTACATTTAGAATGTAGGTTGTCGTTTGAAATGCATATCCTCAGAATGCTAGTGGTAGTGATGAGTAGCTTAACATCGACCTAACTATATCCAATAAGGTTCGGTTTCTCCTTTCTGAAACACCGTTTTGTTGTGATGTTCTAGGTGCTGTGAGTTGAGATAGAATGTCATAATCTACTAGGTAATCTTTGAATTCTGAATCCAAATCAAACACCACCTCGATTTGATCAAAGTTTTTTTTAAATATTTACCTAATTGCTTTTCAGCTTTTGCTTTGAAGTCTTTAACCTTTCCAAAGGTTTCAGACTCATACACATATCTAGAGTAATCGTCAATAAATGTGATGAAATACTCATACACATCTCTAGCTTGTACATTGATCGATCCACAGACATTACTATGTACTAATTTAAGTGGTTCTTTAGCTCTTTGGCCCTTTCCAGAGAAATGTCTATTTTTCATTTTACCCTCTAGACAAGATTCACAAACAGGAAGAGTTCAAATTTTTAGTTGTCTCAAAACTAAGATGCCATAGATACGTACGTGTCATCATCATGAGAAACTCTTTGTTGTTTGTTACTTTTAGGATTTGCTACTTTAAACAAATCTAAATTATTTAATGCACGTTCAGTCGGTTTAAGCATATATAGTCCATTCAAAACTTTTACATGACAAATAAGAAATCTATTCTTAGAAATAATAAATTTATTATTAATAAAAAAATATCAAATAATTGTTCATGCAACAATGATAAAGAAATCAAATTTCTAAAAAATTCAGATATAAAATAAATACTGTTCAAAATAAGAAAATTATTTCCAAAAATCAAATGGATTGTCCCCAATTCTTTTGCCGACACGAGCGCACCACTGTCTACTCTCATTATCTCCTCCCCATCAGCCAACTCCCTTGACGAATCAAGCATCTGCAAAGAAGAACATACATGGTTAGTGACTCTTGAATCTAATATCAAGAATGACAAATCATATTCCACTAAACAAGTTTCAAGTACAAGTAAATCATATTTTCCTTTATTTTTCAGCTTGGAGAGATACTTGTTACAGTTTCTTCCAGTGACATTCAACCCCACAATAGAAATATTTTCTCATGAGTTTGCTGTCAATCTTGTTCTTCTTGCCTTTGGCTGACCTCTTGGCTTTCTTTTCATTATATTCTTACTTTTTTCCTTACCATTCTTCTTCTTCTTATTGTTACCATTAACAACAGAGGAAGATGGGTTTTTCTCAACAACATTTGCCTCGCCCACAATGGTAGCTCCTATATCTATAATCCAAGCGTTGAACAGGATTTTCAGGACATTTTTCGGCAAGAATAAACTTATTGTTCTCATATACTAGCATTATATTCGAGTTCGACTTCCATCTTATGAAATTATTACCATTAAGTTTTTCAAGTGCAAGTAAAGTAATAGTAGGGTTACCCATGGTAGACATAATAATAACTGAAAAATAAAACGTACATCATTCAATAAAATTGTAATAAATATCAAGAAATTCATAAACTGAAGGTGATGCATGAATACAACATATCAAACACATAAACTTAACAATTACTAATGCCCAATAAGACAACCCAACAATTAATGTGCCGACTTAGGGTCGGTCAGATTAATTTTAAACTATCTATGAGACATTCTCATCCTTATTTATTAAAACTTAAAATATCTAATATTTTCTCTTTTAATAATAAGGTATGCTTATTTGGTCAAGTCACAATTATTCAATCAAAGGTTAATTGTGACTTTGTGAGTGTAACCCATTATTTCAGATTCCATGACTTGATTTAGAATAAGCTGCCTTAAGGGTGGTCAAGTCTAAAATACATCACTTAGTCCCATCTTCTTAAGAAGTTCAACCTTGATATTGATACAGTTCGAAACTTTCCTTAGGGATATGAAAAAAAAGTCATCTCGAGGCCCTCTTTGTATCTCACAGTGTTGTACAGATAATGGAGACCATATGTTACATTAACATGTCAACCTTTTCTCACTCAATGTTTTATAATTAATGTGTTTCTATTTAACTAATCAATTAATTCCAAGTTAATTACTAATTAAAATAACCCTATGAATGTAAAATTAATTATTAATCCAATCTAATTAGTTTAAGTTCATTTAGCCTTCTAAAGAGTCTAAATCAAAATTAGGTGAACTTAGAAAAATTAATTAATTATATTCATCAAACTTTAATAAGACTCTTTTAATAAAGTCAGTTATCCTAAAGGTTATTAAGAAATTTAGAGTGGTGTGATTACCAAGTTTAACTAATTAAAACTTAGCAGTTGACATGCAATTGATTTCTCAAGGCAACTCATATAAACAAATTAGGAGAGTCCTAATCAATCATGTTTTTACTAATGAGATGCATGATTAAATAAGATTGTGTGAGGTTTCATGTATGGTATCTGATCGACTACAACATGGTCATGTTAGCAGTCAAATCAACAAACAATTATTTAAATAAATACAATAAATGAATGATGAACTGAATGACTATTGATTATTTAGAAATTACAACATTTAAAAAATAGAAATAATTACAAAGAGGACTATAAGATTACATATTTTTAAAATAGCCCATTCACCACCAGAGGTCCATCTTCATAATTTTTAAGCTTTGATAAAAATCTTTTTAATTAGGATAAACTATTTTTTCTAATTAAATAATCTCATTAACTATCTTTTAAAATTAATTGAATTTGATTAGTCAAAAAATAATTTGATGACTCCTCAATCTTGAGTCAAACCCAATCACTTAATTAATTTTATTTTTAAAAAAATTAAAATAGATAACCATCCTTTTTAAATTTTAAAATTCAAAATTCAAAATTAAAAAATAAAGGATAGGATTTGGATTTTCATGAAGTATCACCGGGATAGAGCAACACAGTATTAGAGACCTGTGAAACATATCCTGCCGCATTTTCCAAAAATAAAACCTTTTTAACGAAGAACACCCGTTCTCATCGGATCCTATATATATATATATATATTAAATCTAAGACATACAAAGATATGAATTATATCACTTATAGTCTATCAAGCATCATTGCAAACAACGAACTTGTAGTCTCACAAATAACAGACTGTGAGATCCATACCAAGATCTTCCAAGCCAATCTTTAAACACACTAGGAGGTGAGTGAGCACGTAGAATAAATCAAAGACAATTTTCCGTCTCTAGATGTACTTAACACATGAGATCTAGAGATTTCGGAGAAGGACCGTTGTGAGACAAAACTCTAAGAGAATTAGGAAAACTCACATAGCTTTTTGATTAACTTTTAATCACACAATTGCACATTGATTGCAGTTACAACACTAAGACCGATAGAATAATATCAATATATATCTTTTAGGTCAAAGCTCATCATATTTTTTTAGGGATTTACACAAATTAATAAATTAATTATAAATGTGTCATTGTAGTGCGACTCACTGCAACAACGCTGCAACGCCACACAACGCTTTAGTGTGCCGTGAAGAGCCATAGTGCCTCACGACACTGATGAATCACAGAACCACTACCGTGAGGCACTACAGTGCACCGCTTGTTCACTGTAGTACCACTTGTTCACTGTAGTACCACGTGTTCACTGTAGTACCACGTGGTACTACAGTAAGTAATGTCAATCTCTTAATTAAAATCAGTTATTGACATGTGACAGTCAAATATGCCACGTGCCAATTTTTCAAAATTATTATTTATTTTAATCAAATAAATATCTAAACATCAATTAGTTTAAAATTAACTTATCTGATCTCCCAATCAATTATCTTATATGTTAATTAACAGATTAGATTAACCAAATCAAATCATTTAATATTATTTAATTTTATACATTAAATATCACGTCTCACTTATCGATCAACATAAAATTAATTGATAAAATTATTTAATTGATTACATTAAATAATTTAATTAAATAAATTTTAATTAATTGTTACATGTAATTATCTCATAATTATATATTTACCCCAAAAATTTAATTTTTGTCACATGTTTGTCATTTTTTCATGTCCTGAAATATTCACACCCTAGACTGTGTAGTACAGAGGTGACTTGGGGACTATGAACCCATAATTCTAAGCTTCAATAAATTAGATTATTAATTAAACTCTTTAATTAAATAATATTATTTACTAATTTCATTATTACTCAACTATATATATGCTCTTAGTAATTACAGAATATATTTACAGAATATTCTCGTGTAGTCCATTGATATTATCACTTCATGTAGTTTTGTCCTCCAATTATTGGTTTGTAAATTAGAGTAGGTCAAAATTATCGTTTTACCATTCTAATTATCTCTTGATCCTTAAGTACCGTTATTTCATTAGCGAATGGTCAATTTATAAACATCTTATAAATTTGAATTCAATAATCATCCAGTTTCAGAATTAACACTTAAATGAAATAACATACGATCCGTTAGGAAAGCTTGAATTCCAAATCTTGTAAAATCATGTTCCCAGCCATCTATGTCACTGAATCTCTATAACAAAAGTCATTAACATGTTTTACAAACAAATCTTAATGGGTGAATCAAATGAACCAATAGACATGCATAAGAGTTCATGACTACTTAGAATTCAGACTGATCTACATATGATCATTTGTTTTGATGTGTACTAAATGTTTATGTTGAACGGTAAGTTAATAAAGATATTAATCCACATTGGTCACGTCCTATATAATCTAATTATATAAAGTACCTTTACTAAGTGTCTATCCACATCAATGATCCGGATCTAGATCACATACATTTATAATACTTAGTGAACCATACTAGCAACTATTTATTAAAGATTTAATATTTTAATATGTTGCGAACTATTTTATCCATTAAATAATGATTTTAATCCTCCTGTACTTATACAAGATCGTAGTCTCATTAATGAATAATTTATATATATATATATATATNAGAAAAATATAATTTCATTAATTTCATATTAAAATTGTCTAAACACATACTTTAAGGATTCAATGCCCAACAATAATTTGATTACAAAGTCTGTTTAGAACTTATTATCATGTTATTTAACATTTTCAACTACAAAATAAACATTCATTCTAACAAGCCACTTCCTTATTACCATTTAGACAATCTCCGATCTACGCTTGGGTCAGGAGATTCTTATTAGTGGAAAATAGCCCTAGCTAGATTCACTCTCGGTGAAATATATAATAGTAAATTTAAACTAAACTAAACCAGAGGAAAAATAGATCTAATGAGAAAAAACTAGAACAAACACATATCTATAGACGAAAACCAAACACAGAACGAGAAGAAAACCAGAACAAACATATATCTATAGAATGCAGATTAAAAAACCAAACAAACACAGATCTATAGACGAAAACCAGAAGCAACGAGAAGAAGAAGAATCCAATGAGAATAAGAGGAAGAGGAAGAGGAAAAGGCTTACCAGGAAGAAGCCGTGGAAGGAAGAAGCTTCGTCGATGGCAGGAAGAAGAAGTCTTCGTGAGGGTCACGAGTAGAGGCTTCGTGAGTCTTCGTAAGTCTTAGTCCCATTTAGTCTCCTGTCTGTTTTAGGAGTGGACTAAATTATCCTATGTGGGTGGGACTAAAGAGTCCCACCGTATTAGCTAGTTCGGTCTCAATATTTTTACCAAACATCGGATAGTGCTAAAATAGTATTGTCCTGTCTTTAATACTGTATACTGCGGGCTACCAAACAAACCTGAGTGTCCTAAAATTCCTAATTCCCTCTTGTGGCCTACGATTGTAAAATAGTGTCCATTTATTGTAGTTCAAATTCATTTCAATATAAGCTTCTTTTTTTCTCCTCATTTTTTATTTTAGTTTTGAATCAATCAATAAATAGTTTGATAAGATTTGTTTCGAGACTGTTTAGGGTATGTTTGTTTAACAATTAAAATACTATCGACTGGGTTTGGATGTGTTGGTGAGAATTGGTGTTCTACATATATAATCACTGTGTAACTTTGTAATTTATGGTCTACATACATATACACAATCACTTATGGTGGACCACCACCCAACGTTGTCGCATACCCAATATAATATAGGCTCAATTAGGTAAATAGACCACTATAGGAAAATAAAGAAGAAAATGGCCCAAAATATTTGCACAAATGACCGAAATTTATAATGGCTAATCCTTAAAACCTAAAAAACATAGTGAATATATAAAATTACCTTCGCTAATAAGGGACCCTCGCGGACAATGTTACATAGTTTATAGATATATACTTCATGATATATAATAATATATAAATATATTTTTACATACCATCAATATATCACATTATATCTATGGTATATTTATTTATACTATTAGTATATCCTTGTATATATGTAGTATATTTTTATATACCATCTAATATATTTTTATATACCATCACGGTAAAGGAAGTCGCAACCAGATCTGGTCTCGACGATCCTACAGAACTCGATGGCAATGAAGTTCATGGAGGTCATGGACTAGACGACGGATTTAATGTCGGTGAGAGATACAAATATGATTGGATGATGGTTTTCAATGAGGGAGAAGAAGTTGAAACCGGTTGGAAATTTGAACGGAGGTCCTAGGTGAGAGATAGTGGAGGCGATACAGAAGGGGTTATAGGGGGATGGTTTGTGAGGGAGGGAAGTGGTTGTTTTGGTGGAGGAAGTTATGAGGAAGGTAACGTTTGAAGGACGAGAAATTAGAAATTACTCATGGCTGGGCAAAAACTGTCGGAGACGAGGAAGAAGAGAGACGTGGGGCAGCGGCAACCTGTAAACGAATAAAAAATAATAAAACCTAAAAAACACACAGTTCATTTTATAAAAGGACAAAAATGTAAATGAACAAATAAAATCATAACTAACTAAAGGGAGAGAGAATCCGACCATATATGTTAAATATAAAATTAAAAGGCATAATACAAAATTGAAACTTAAAGTAGCCTAATCCACTATTTTTCCCTCTAATATATATGAGGTAGCTATTGACAATGCTATACAGGGTACAGATTATCCATACTTTAATTATATTGATTAAAATGTAAAAGATATTTACGAATTATATATCTTTCAAACGAATTATCCATATAATAAATATTTTTCTTTTGAAAAAATAATATATGTATTATTAACAATAAAACTATTGTCTAAATTTCAATTATAGTAAAAATTACATTAGAATGCACAAATATGTAATTTACTATTAAATATTTATATATGTTTATAATTATTCTTAGCCATTATTATAATAGTAGTTATATTTTTATACTAAATTTATTTGTGAAAAATAATTCACGACTATAATTTTGGCTTACAATGACACCCGCATATATAATACAATGACACGTCTCTAAAATATATCAAAGAAAAATAGAGTAGGCTGAGATAATTTGGATGAGATGACAACTAAAAAATTAGCCGTCATTAATGTATTATCTACCACGATAGGTATAATTATCACAGTCATAGTTATACATACCCATTTATGTTAACTACCAAAATGCCACCTACATAATACTAATATATCTCATATCCTCGTCTCGAACTCTCTCTCTCTCTCTAGAGCGAACTCGAAGCTATCCCGAACTCCTCTCTCATTCTCAGCCTGCTCTCTCTATCTTTCTCTCCCTCTCAAGCTTTCCTATGCACTGCTCTCTCTACCTTGTCTCTGCACTACTCTCTCTCTCTCTCTCTTGATACCCCTTTCTCTCCGCTACTCGCTCCTCTCTAATCTATTCTCTGGCTTAAATCTCAGCTTCCTGGGACGGTTCTCGCTCTCTCGTGATGAATTTATAGATTTTTTTCGTCTTTATTTAGTGTTATTTGTTCTGATTTAGTTTTATTGGGATTTAGGGTTTAGATTTTGAGTTAGGGTATTGCATTTTCTAATTTTTTAGGGTTTAGATTTAGAGTTAAGGTTTAAAGTTTTCTGATTTATTTGGTTTCTCCTTTTGGTTGTAAGGTTTGAATATTATGTTTTCTGGATTTGAGCCATGCATGTCACTGGGAGTTAATGGTGGAGTAATTTACAATCTTGTGTTCCCAGCGTGGCTAATTATTGTGCTTTTTGCTATTTTTCTAGCTTGGTCTACATTGAAGACTTGAAGGATGGGACAGTTTTTTAGAAATTGGAATAAGAAGAAATCTTGAGAAGTAGGTTCGTATTTGTTAAATGGTGAAGGACTCTTACATTTGTATGCCCGGTTGTCTGAGCTCCTGGGACTCCATGAATCATCTGCTATTGTTAAATGTGATTGTCAGCACAATGGCAACAAACCTTAAGTGTTACATTGAGGTGAAATAATTTTATTTTTTATATTGTTTATAACTATTTTTTGAGTATCTGATATTTTATTTAAATGTGTCCATTTCAGAGTGAGGAGGTCATTAATCACACCTTAAGTTTGTTCTTGGAGCATGCATCAGGGTAATTTATACTTCTTCATTTTACATAAAGAGTTGAAGTGAGCCAATCTAGATTACTTATTGTATAACTCTCTTTTCTTTTCATTTCAGTTGATTGTTTTGGGGTTTCTTTGCAGGTATATGACAGGGAAGCAGCTTTGGAAATTAGACACTGTTAAATTTATAGTTGCAAATCATATAGTAAGTCCAGCTTTTAATTGTTTATACTTCGAGTAATTGCTTTTATTTTAAATTTACTCTATCCCTATTAACCTCATCTAGTTCTAAAGGTTTTCTCCTGAAAATTTAATTTTGGAGAGAGCAGTTTCCTTTTTAGAAGAATACCAATGTTCACGAAGCAGGACCACCTTCTATTCCATCATTGGTTGGCTAATCTTTATGGAGGATAGCCCTATGAAATTCAAATCTTCAATGGACCATTTTTGGAAGTAACTCTCTCTGACGGTAAACGAATAGCTTCACTAACAACTTGATTAATTTATCATTGATAATGGCTCAGCTAATAATGTTAAAAATAGATGCTTTATCTTCATTATGCATAGATTAGTTTCTAATAACTCGCCCTTGTAGAGTTGGGTCGGTTTCTTTTCTTGGGATTTTACCAAAACCTCCAGTTTTTTCCAACTCCAGCAAAAAAACAGAGCAATCTCGGAGTGATAACGACATCGGTTGCAGTAGAGTAGCAAGCACAAAAGAGCAAAGTAGCACTTATCAGAATTAGCACTAGAGGAAGGTACTTCATATCTTGTCTTTTCTCTTCGATTCAATTTCCAAGAAAAATATTTTCTGCTCCAACGCACAAGTGTAATTCTTACTTAGAATTTCTTGAAGAAACATAGAATTAGCAACTTTAAATGCCACTACAAGAAAATACGTCTACGATGACGATTATTCGAGTCTATGGTGATGGTTTTTAATCGTCAAAATTGATACGACGATGGTTGGAGAATCATCGGGGTTAAATAACCAACAGTTTTGACAACCGTCAAAGGAACGTCGCCACAAAGACTCTAAAGTGATGGTTATTTTGATAATTTGCGGCGGTTTGCAACCGTCGCTAAATAAAGCTTACCACGATTTTTAGAACCGTCATAAATTGTATATATAACAAAGGCTCTACAACTGTCGCGAAATAGGTAGTCTTATTGCGACGGTTATAGAATCGTCACGAATTTCTCCTAGTCCAATTTTTTGCGACGGTTTATGAACCGTCACAAAAAATACTGATTTCACATACTCCTTCATATCTCTGCTAATTCCTAAAAATTCCTACATATTAACACAATTTTAATAGGGTATATATTTTCACAATAGTCAGAGTAGTATCATTCTATATATTTACAGAGCGCATAATTATAAAGTATTAAATCATTAATTAGATATCCAAAACTATAATAGATTATCAATACAAATTATTTAATGAGTTCAAAGTATAAAAATTTGAAATAATAAAATATTTTAGAAGTACTATTAAATAACGTTAAACAAAAAAATATTACCCTAGTCTTTACGAGAGTCTTGCATAAACTTCATAATTAAGCTTAATTAGGGGCGTATATTTGAACATTCAGCCTACACCTGATCATATTTCTCAAGCATCTCTGAACATTCAGCCTCTAACCGAAGCATCCATGCTCATTGAGTCTCTAACTCAGCTACTCGTGCACGTTGAGATTCTAGCTCAGTTGATAAATGGGTAGAATCTTGCGTGGACGATTCCCCGTGATAATGCAAGAACACTTGAGATGGAGCTACCCCGAGTCTTAATGAACGCACTCGTCCAAGATGCTCTGGATCCAATACTTGTGAGAGCACGTCGTTTGGTGAAATTAGATCATAATCACCATCCAGAAGTTAACTCATGCGCTCTTTATGTTTCGCTATAATACAAAATTAAGACTTAGTATGAGTAAACATGTAATAACTATTTAAAATTTTGTATTAATATTACAACTTATACTTACTGCAATGTTTGCAACCTCTTCATTTACATAAGTTCCATCTTTTCGTTCATGTGAGGCTACAAATAGCTCCATTCTTGAGGGCTCTCTTTGAAGCTCTTCTGTCTATGAAATGAGAACATATGATTAAATATGCTTTATGCCATTCTTCTACGACATATTTTGGCTACAAAAGATTGATACGTAATTAATTAAATATATATATGTATATGAACATACAAACAACTATACCTTCACTATTTCCCATACTTGATCTTTATGATACCGCGGCACATGCCTCCAATCATATTGTATGGGCAAAATATTATGTCATCTAGCAACAGTACCACAAAAGCTTGTAAAATTTCCTTTATTAGCACTGATGACCAGACCTTGGGCATTGAAAGTCACAGGTATTCTATCATCACCTGATCTTGCTCATATAGATGTCAACTGCGTTATTCCTCGCGTACGCCTCACAGATGGTTCTATTTAACAAAATATTGAATAACATTATGATAATTAAATGAAACACTATTTTATTATTTCCATTAACTTAACAAGAGCGGACAAATCTTCTGTTTTCATATTCATATCATGATGTGGATTTGAACCTCCAGATTCAGTAGGAGTGTCAATATCCAATCGAGTATCTGAACGTGATGATTGACGTCTCGATGAGACCATGGTATAATCCTGCACATGTTAATCATTATGACTATATCTGACTTAGAAAATATTTTATAACTAAGAAAACATAAAACGATACCTGTTTATCAAACATTCAATTACATTATTCAGAAATGGTGTTATCATCATCATTGTTACAATTATATACCATGTCTTCAAAAGTCAAACCATCAATATCTACTCGATCTAAGTTCACTTTTTCTAGACTTTGTCCGTTGAGAATTTCATCGTTACGGATTCCAGTGTGACTTTCTAGCTCTCCCATGTCATACAAATCTTGATATGCGTTACTAAATCTTGGTTCAGTCATCCATCTCTTATCCATTGCAACTCTCAAAGCTTAAAGAAGACTAGACAAATAGGATAATAAAAATTAATGCTACACCTTTTGGCCAAAGACTGTTGAAGCATTTAATACATTTGGTGACATAGCACCATATCTTTTCGAGTACTACGATAGTAGTGGAATTAAATTTAACCCAAAAAAATTATAACATATAATAAGAATTAACACAATCTCAATCTTACTACAAATTCAAAGAACAAGAGATGGAATCATATACATCCAAATTAACACAATCTCAAGCTTACTACAAATTCAAAGAACAAGAGATGGAATCATATACATCCAAATTTCTTTAACTTAATTCACTCTCCCTTTCATGCCCACATAACATAACGTTGACATATTTTTTTATAGATATATTTTTTTATACTTAGTTGAAGCTTTTTTATAGATATAATTTTTTTTGACTTGTTCATAATTTGTTTAATATGAATAGCTTATGTTCTCTCACATTCTCTAACAGGTTAACATAACAGAAATTAGCTAGCCACGAATTCAGCACGAGGTCGTACAACTCAAATATGCAAAGCTCAAAAAATAAAAAATCATAAAAAGAATACTAGAAATCAAGAAAATTAATGGAGAAGAAGGAACCTACCGTGGATGATCAATGGAGAGGATAACCACTATACCAGGGTTGAGCTACGGTGAGGAGCACGGGGTTGAGATCGCCGTTCGAAAAAAGGGGGAGAAAATCGTGCCTGTTGAGAGCTGTTGGGGGAAAACAAGGGGAAATGGGGAAGAAGACGCGTGATTCTTTTGATTTAGGGTTTTTTTTGCGACGGTTCTTAAAACCAGTCACAATTTTATTAAATAACTTAAATACACCATTTTATTAAATAATCCCTCAAAGCATTTTGAGACGGTTAGATGGAACCGTGCAATATGGATTAAATAAAGTAAAAAAAATTAAGTAACCCCTCAAAGACATTTGCGATGGTTTTTATAAATCATCGTAATTTCTCAACTAATTGCGATGGTTAACATGAACCGTCATAATATTTCAATTAAGTGTGACAGTTCTCCTAAACCGTCGGAATATGGAAATAAAAAATTTAATTAATTGCGTTAGTTGAGCAAAACTATCGTAATATGGGACCTATGGCGACGATGAGTTTAGAACCGTCGGTAAAACATACCTAATTGCGACGGTTGACTAAACCGTCGCAATTTATCCCCTTTGTTCAACAATTAGCGATGGTTATTAAACCGTCGTGGTATAACAGTCACAATTGAGGGGTTTTCTTATAGTGTGTGCTCTTTAGCTAAGTTATTTGAGTCTTTGTTTCGTTGTTATCAAATTGGTCATTGGATCTTACATTCTTGTAAGTTGATCACTTTACTCTTGATAGAGGTAACATTATATTCTATAAAGATAATAAAAAAAGTCCCAGACCAGTTGCCATTTCGTCGATAGCTCTAGAAAGTCTAACATATATTCTACCCATGAACTTTGATGCAATGCAAGTTATTGTTCTTCTCTTTGTTACCTAGAAAGTCTAAATCAATTTAATCGACATTTGATAAGAAAATGAAAGTTTCTTATTATCATCTACTTGCTACAGGGACTTTCCAATCGTAAAGAAACTCTCATAGTATCTCCTTGGCCACAGAGTTCACTTCCAAAGCACGCCAAAATGAAGAAGTTTGAGAACTTAAAAGCCTTGGTGAATGCCTTTTCCATTCATATCTCTTCTATCATTTTGTTACTATATCTCATGTCGTGGAAGTAATTATTTTGCTGAATCCATACTTTAAATGGAGTGATGGCAAGATATAAGTGTTGAAGTAATTATTTTTTTAATGAACCTTTGTTTTTTCTAGTATTATATTAACAATAGTTAAGTAAATGAATTTTTATACTTACATTTTGTAGTTCTCTTGCCAATCACTTAGAAACTCTTTTCTTTTGTGAGAAGTGGTTTAGTTACACTTTGTAGTTCTCTTTTGCTTGGTTAGATACTAAGAAGCCGGGCCTACTTCTTATTTGAGGTTTGTACTTTTGGTGCAAGCATGCCTATAAGTCAAGCTTGAGATAGTTAGCGGAAATGATTTGGTGTGAGGACCTAGGTTGCTTTATTGTATCTTGTCAAGGTCTATCTCATATTAACTTTTACTATCGAAGACAGGTTGGAAGGCCTAACTTTGTGTCATGGGAAGACAGGTTTTCCTTTCAATGACATTTTTAAAAAAATTATGGGACCTTTTAATGACGAGAATTCCCTGTCATCTAATTTCTTTTTGCGGGACTTGTAGATGACGGGGATTCTCCGTCATCTAATATCTTTTCGCTGGACTTTAGATGAAGGGGAATCCCGTCATTAAAGGTAAAAAGCCGGGATTTTTTAATGGCAGGAAAGGTAAAGATGACGGTCCAGTAGATGACAGTCGATCAGCCGTCAATATAAGGTTATAATGACGGATTTTACCCGTCATCTAACCCTTTTTTGTTGTAGTGATTATTTTTTATATATCGGTTAGGGTACAATAATATTATTAATGTATTTACAATTTAAAAATAACAATAAAAAATTATCATACCCAAATCTGAGTTATTTTCAGCAATTTTCAAAATATCGTGTTAATTTAAATATTTACATCTCGATATGAAGTTTATAATTTCCCAAAATATCTGGGTTTAATTAGGATGCAATCTTTATAAGGCGAATTTTTGAATTGTGCATGAACATTGTCGAATCTCATTAGATAGTTCAAAATCCAAATCTTATTAGATAATTCAAATTTCTTCTAACTAAAATACACAATCTGCCATGATTTCTTTCACGGGTATTACGATAAATCTAATTTTTAATTTTGTTGACTTTTTTAAAAATTGACTATTCTCCGAATTCTTAATATTTGTTACAAAGGTTTAAATACACTTTAAATTATTACACATGACTTTTTAATATATTTTTGGTTGGTGATTATTAACTTTTTCTATAATTTTTAAAAATTATTAGCTATTGAGAAAATTTGAAGGATAAAAAATTGAATCCCTAACTTTTATACATCTTATAAATAAATAGTTTTTACTAACCAAATATAGTAATTTTAGAAACTTGTATTCTTTTTAATTTAATATATAGAAGACTTTCATAAATTACTAAATATATTATAGATGTATTTTCACCGCTCATTAATTACATTCCCATTAATCAATAATCTTAAAAACCTTATACTCAACCGTACACCTTCACTCCTTGTTTTACGCTTAGTATTATTTATTTTATTCTAGCGGGATTGAAGTTTATACTACCAACAGAGAAGCCGGAAGCAGAGGTCTGACAAATGGGACAGTCGCAGCTTGCAGCTATGGCCTGCTTGAATGCTAGAAACTCTTTTTATATATGTCCTTGGTACCATGTCCGTGCATTTCCTTGCTGATCTCATAGTTGAGGGTTTCCTTTTTTTTTTTTCCCTTAGAATCTCTGTTTCAGGGTATCGAGAGGTAGGGGTTTATTAGTTCAGTTTGATTTGGTTTATGAGTATTTTTGAAACCAAACCGTAAATATCATTTTTTAAATATTAGAACCAAACCGAACTGACGGTTTAGTGTAAACCAAACCGGATCGAACCGTCTAAACCGGTTCGGTTCGGTTCAGTTTTACAGCTTTTACTTGCCGAACAAAATATAAAAAAGAGAAAAAATCAAATCATTTTCTACCCAGACAAATATATAAAAAACACGTGATTATACTGAAACTGAAGATAATAGGAGCAGAAAAATACACTTACAAAATACTATTTCTAAATTCAAGATCTCAGATTTATAAAATTATTACATAACTCAAATTCTGCATTTGATTAACAAATCATATCACCAAGGAAGAGATTATGAGCCTAAGAATAATTTGTCCGTACAAATTCTTCTTTAACAAATGAAAAAAGATGATACCTTAACAAATTCATCCCCTATTCCACTCCTCATTGCATCAGAATCACGATGTGACCACATTACTCTGATTACTTTTCCATTCAGCAAACTAAGATTCATTTCCTCGATTGCATGGAGTGCTTCACAAAAACAGAGAGAAGAATGAATAAAAACTATATCAGGATCAGAAGAAAGAACTACTTAAGCAGAGAGAATAATGAATAAAAACCATCTTAGACTGTTACAATCCTATTTCCTGCAATGCTTGTACTACTAATGCAACTTCTTACTTTTCTTAACATTTCGCGATAGCAAGGCATAGAAGGCCTTAATACCACAATAGCAATATAGAACATTCTCCCCATTTTGGAGGCCAGTATTCATTGAAGATGATCGCATTGAAGCTAAGAAAAGATAGACCCAGATCAAATTCAGACTAAAAATCAGACAAAATATTAGACTAAAAATCAGCCAGACCTTATCAAGAAATCAGATAGCTATCAATAAATCAGAACAAATCACAGACATAATAACAGAGAAAATAGAAGCAGTTCTTACGAAATAATAGATCATACATATGAAATCTAAACAACTAATAAACTAATAATCTAATAATCTAACAATTAATAATCTGAACAAATAATTGTGCAGATAAAAAAATATGGAAGATATAGAGTAACCAGAACTCATCTGAGTCGTCGTCGAGCAACAACAAACAGATCTTGCTTGAGTCATCGAGCAGTCAAGCAAGTCGCCTCTCTTGTCTCAGAATCGAGCTGTCGAGTTGTGAGCTGAGGACTGAGGAGAAGGGGAGAGCTAGATAGAGAGTTGTGCTGAGGATTGAGGAGTAGGAGAGAGCTAGATAGCGAGGTCTGAGCTGAGGAGTGAGGACTAAGGAGAAGGGAAGAGCTAGATAGAGAGGTTTGAGCTGAGGAGTGAAGACTGAGGAGAACTGGAGAAGGGGATAGCGTCGAGTGAGGCGAGGCAGGAGATTGGGGAGAACTCTAGAAGGGGAAAGAGTCGAGCGAGGCGAGACGCGAGAGTGGGGAGAACTCAGAACTGGAGAAGGGGAGACTGGAGAGCGTCGAGCGAGGCGTCAGACGAGACGCGAGAGTGGGGACTGGGGAGAACTGGAGAAGGGAAAATTAGGATAAATTTATAGAATTATATATAGTGTGGTTCGGTGAAAAACTGCACACCGAACCGAACCGAGCTAATTTTTAATTTATACAACCGAACCGAACCGTCAAAAGTGAAAAAACCAGTTGAACCACATCAGTTTGGCCCGATTTGGTCCGGTTCAGATGGTTTGGTCGGTTTTTTCGATTTTACTTACACCCCTGTTGAGAGGTTCTATCTTCGTAAAAAAAGCTTTGCTTTGTTGAAGTTTATATCTCGACGGAAACGTTCTTTATATAGTTTCTTTGTATCTTTTGTTAATTAGCTTTTACACACAACCTTCTGAATTTATCTTTATGTTTATGTAAATTCGATAATCCTTTTACAATGTGATCATGTCGGCTAAATGTATAATACGTTTATTGAAAAAAATTATTTAGACTATGCTTTATAATTTTGATATTGTGCGATTTATATTAGCAATGTATGATACTATAATTACTGATAAAATTATTTAGACTATGCTTTATAATTTTGATATTGTGCGATTTATATTAGCAATGTATGATACTATAATTACTTTATAAACTTAAATGACTAAACTGATATTACTAACATTTTTATATATTAGACAAATGCCCATGGAATGCACTGAATTAAACAGAATAAAAAAATTAATTGAAATTGAAAAACACATACATTGCTATACGGGTTGAAAAGTTTTTGTGCATGTGAAGATTTTGCAAACAAATGATGAAGTTGGATTATGGTAACTGCGATTGAACTTGTTTATAAAGTAAGGTAAGTAACATGTTTACCTATGGTCAGATATTTACAGTGTCAATAATAATTTAATATTTTATACTTCATGTGAATAAAGTATTTACAAACAAATATCATAAATGGAGTAAATAATTTAGAAGCAAAATTACTTTTTGGGTTCCAAATTCATCTTGAATTTTGAAGGTCTAAGAGAGAGATGAAGGAAAAAAATGATGGTTGATCAGAGAGCAACTCTAGCTCGACTTGTGAATATGGATATGGGAACGACAAAAACTACTCACTACAAGAAAACCTGTTAAAGCTATCACGACAGTTGTAAAACCGATGAACACGGCCATTGCCGCTGCAACTGTGACGATTTTTCCACCCGTTCGGAGGAACTCGCGAAAAACTAATGTACGACGACAATTTTTCTATCTTTTATGGCAGTTAGATTACGTCGTCGTTGGCCCTAATCGTGACGGTTAGTTCATATCCCAACAGGCCTTTTTGCGACGGTTGTAGGACTGTCATGATACAGATAATTAACAACAGTTACAATAACCGTCGCCTTTTATTTCACGGGAATCTTTCGTGACGGTTACGAAACCGTCGCGAAAGATACTCTTTTACCAACTACTATTTGTTTTCCACCTATTCCCAAAAATTCTTGCATATATAACAATTTTAACATTTATATCCACAACAACCACCGTAGTATTTCTACATCTTTACAGGGCACATAAATTATCAAACATTAACCTATGAATTCGAAAAAGATATTCAAAATATTAGATTATCAATCTAAATTACCCAATGTATTCAAAGTATGAAAATATGTAATAGCAAAGCATTTAACAAGTATCAAATAAGTTCAACACATAAAACCCACCCTAGTGTTTGTGGGAGTCCTGCATAAACTTCATAAGTAGGTTTAGTTAAGCACGCCTCTCTTAACATCCAGCCTCCAACTGAGGCACTCGTAAACATTGAGCACACATCTCTGAACATTCAGCCTCCAACTCAGATACTCGTGTACATTGAGCATCCAACTCGGCCATTCGTTTGCATTGAGATTCCAACTCAGTTGTTAAACAGGAAGAGTCTTGCGTGGAAGATTCCCCACGATAACGCGAGAACATTGTATATGGAGTTGGCCCGAGTCCTAATGAATGCACACGTTCAGGATGCTCTGCACCCAATACTTGTGAGAACACATCGTTTGATGAAATTGGATCATAATCACCATCTAGGAGTTCATTCATGCCTATTTAAGTTTCACTTATAATACAAAATTAAGACTTAGTATCAACAAACATGTAATAATAATTTAAAAACTTGGTATAAATATTTATAACTTATACTTACAGCAATATTTGCAATTTCTTCATTCACATAAGTTCCATATTTCCGCTCATGTGAGGCTATAAATAGATTCATTCTTGAGGGGTCTCTTTGAAGTCTTTATGCCTATCAAATGAGAACATATGATTAAAATATACATAAAATAAAAATAATTATTATTATTGTATTTATAAAGTCTAGAGTTTATCATTAACGTTTTCTTTTCGCTAAACGGGTACGACCCAATGTGTGAAGGTGTTTTTGTTTGCTGCGTGTCTTTGTTAAACCACCCATAAGAACCATATTCTGACTTTTATCTGGAGAACATCCCACAACCAATTCCATTGAATGAATAATTGACCCGGATCCTAAAAATAACAATGCTTTCGAATAAGCATGAGTAATCAAATGAAATAAAGTGGCTCGATAAGACCCTATACCCAAAGCTAACATCATATAACCCAATTGTGACATTGTAGAATAGGCTAAACTTCTCTTAATATCGTTCAATTCTTTCGAAGTCATTGGATCCTTTTCCTCTTTCGAGAATCTCCTCCCTTCTTCCATTCCGTCCCGAAGAGTGACTGGGACCAATTCAGTCACGTTTTCATTCATTTGGAATCTGGGCTCTTCTACGTCATTTTTATTTACTTATTTTTTTATTATTTTTCCCTCTCTTTTCTTTTTTTATTTCTTTTTTTATTCCCTTCCATCATTCCTTAAGTCCCATAGGTTTGATCCTGTAGAATCTGACCCATTTTTTCATTGAGCGAAAGGTACGAAATAAATCAGATTGCTTTTTGATTTTATAACTTTCATCGACCATATACTTTGACCATAAAAGATTAATACACAATTATATATATAATGTGTGTGTGTGTACAAACATACAAGAATCGAACAGTTCGAATCAGATATATTGTTATCATGGTCACTATTGTAATCATATGCCATGTCTTCAAAAGTCAAACCATCAACATCTACTCGAACTAAGTTCACTTTTTCTAGTCTTTATCCGTTGAGAACTTCGTCGTTATGATGGATTCCAGTCACACTTTCTAGCTTTAATAGTCCCATGTCATACAAAGCTCTAGGTTTTGTGTAGATAACTATATGCTAGTCTTTATCCTTTGTATCCTCAACATAATATATCAAATGTGCTTGCGTTGCAAAGATAAATGACTCGTGCTTCAAATGCTCTCCGGTATGAGTCAAACGCGAAAAATTCAAGTATAAACCCATATCAATAAGTCTTTACCTCAGTGCCGTTGGTAGGGTCATTTCAATTACATTTGAATAAAATCACTTTGAATTTCTCATAATAATTTATCTTAATGATATCATTGAGAATCTTATAATAAGCCATCTCTCTGTCTCCTGCATTTGCATAACTTGTCATCTTTGATGTTACCATGACTCCACTTTTTGGAGACTTACGAAGGCTATCACTTTCCTTCGTATGAAAAATAAATCCATTAACATTGTATCCACCATACTTCTTCGCCAAAATGTTGGACCTTGAGCTAACCATTTCAGCTTTTCTGACACATTACTTCCCATTTTGGTTATCTATTCATAAAAAGGCAATATTCAACCTCTATTGAATTGTATACAATAGGGGTGTTCAAAATTATCCCGAACCGAATCGAATCGAAAATGACCAGTTTGGTCGGTTCTTTATACGTGCTCGGTTCATTTTAGGAAAATGAGAGAATCGAAGTTTCGGTTCATTTCAGATTTTTGGTGATTTTTGAACCGAACTGAAACATTAAATTTATATTATTTTTTATATATAATTTCATATAAAACTGAAATAAAATCTTAATTTTTATTATTTTTTTAATAATATCATTTAAAAATGATTTTAATTTTTTTTATTAATAATACCGAACCGAAACTCTCAGTTTGAGTTGGTTCTTTTTAAATGAACGGTTCAGTTTTATTGTCAAATCGAACTGTGAACACCCCTAATATACAATTGAATAATTCAAGTACATCTATTGAACTTACTTTAGATGTAAACCAATAAAGAATTTTGTCATGAAGTTCACGTTTGACTTCTTTATGAGAAGGTCGATGACTTCGGTGTTCTCTTTTATAATTGTCCGTAAATTTTCTGCAAGTATTTTAGATAGAGTAATATTAGTAACACACTAAAGTGGCAACCTGAAAAAGGGATGTAAGACACTCTGTGAATTGGAATTCCTACAAATACTAGTGTTCTAATTCTTCAAATTATCGACTTTGAGAGATTATAACTTAAATGTAAATAGATTTCTAACCTAGAATTTGGTATGTAATTACATCGATGTGCTGAGATTCATTTTGTAAAATTTGAAATTTTTTAATGTGATTTTGATGATATATGGTATTTCAATTTTTTGTAGGTTTATTTAGAAATATGTTCAATAAATTATCAAATGCATCACGCAACAAATCATGCATATCATTATCATCTTCTTGACATGATAATGATGTTTCTACACGTGCTCTATTATTAACAATGACTTCAGATGACGTGCCAATCATAGATGAAATAGACAATATTGACTCCCTATGAAAATACTAACATGTATAACCACTTATAAACACGTTGCATATAAGGTGTTCATGGACGACTTCTCTAGTCTTACGATAACGATAAACACAATGGTTTACATGGACACAATATATATCCATCACCTGATCCTCTCTAAAGAAAAATTCAGGAACTGATTTACTCCATCTTGACTTGCCTTGCTAAATCTTGGTTTTGAAATCCAACTCTTATTCATCGTTACAAAAGATATAAATATACCAATATGATTAACAAACTAACTAATAAAGGAAAGTATGAAGGAGAAGAAAAAAAGAACGCAAAAAAAAATATCATTAATCAGTACAATAGTAATCACGCAAGTGCTTTTACCACATAACTTTCAAAAAATAAAAGGGTTAATTATACTGGACCCCCGATCTTTGTGCAACTATACCATTTTGTACCATGACCTTTAAAATCTTTCATAAAATCCACTCATTTTTTATTTTGTTTCACCAATACCCTAAACCCTAATTCAATACCCCATTGCCACGTGTTGAAATTGCTAATTAACCTGGACCCCCGGCCTTCTACGCTTATATAAAATCGCACATTCACCTTTAAAAGTTTAGAAAAATGCCCCCTCACATTCTATTTTAAGTACACCCCATATCGTGACTCTAGGTCAAAATATTGACGGAAGTCACTACATGAGAGAAGCACGTGAGATTTTTAATGGGCAATAGGGTAATTTAATATCTCGTGTGATATTTTCTCATAGGCCACTATAGAATATCAAATCCGCACCCGTCTGGTCACTTCAATGACACATCAACATGTAATGCCTGTCACTTTATGTCAACAGTCACCTCCCACCCGACCAATCAAGGGCAGATATCACGCCCCAAGGCTTCGTCAAAATGCTTCCCATCAACACATCAGGGAAGGCTTCATCGACACACTTCCTCCGGAGGGAAGACTCCAGGTATAAATACCCCGTTTGGTTTAAGAAGGAGGTATGTCATCTTCTTCCCTAAGGAAACTATGTCAAAATCACTCCAGGATATTGACTTAGGTATTGGAGGTCCTTAGACAAGGAAACCACTCCCCGTAAACTTACTGTTGAGATTTTGTATAAGCGTAGAAGGTCTCAACATGAGTTTTATGTCGAGAGGGGATCTCATGCAAACTCACTATTGAGAGTTTCAAAATTTTCCCCCATTAAAAATCTCACGTGCTTCTCATGTGTTGTGACTTCCGTCAAATTTTTTATCAGAAGTCACGGTATGAGGTATACATGAAACAAAATAGGACGTGAAGGGGGATTGCTGTAAACTTTTAAAGGTAAGGGTATAATTTGGTATAAACGTAGAAAGTCAGTGGGGTCCTATGTAATTAGCCATTTCGACACATGGCAATGGAGTATTAAATTACCCCATTACCCATTAAAAGAGTCACGTGTATTGACTTCCGTTAGTTTTTAAACGGAAGTCACGGTAGGGGTATTGGTGAAACAAAATGATAAGTGATGGTTTTTTGTAAGATTTTAAAGGTGTGGGGGGTAAAATGGTATAGTCGCAGAAGGTCAGTGGGTCTATTGTAATTAACTAAAAATAAAAATCAAATTTTAATTCAAGAGTTTATATATTAAAAAGTCAATGCAATCAACTAATTAGTAGAATGATGCCTCTTAGCTAGATTCTAACAATTCCCATTTGAGAAATTGGCACCTCCTGCTCTTCCTCGAGGTTTTTTATTTTCTATAAATGGTGAGAGCTTTGCTGATTTCTTTGGGTTTCTCCCTTCCTCCGTAGAAAGTTATCAGAAATTTTATTTCGATTATTTTTTCTCTAGTGAGTTTCTCTTTTTTATGTTTAAATTTATATGTATTTGACTAAGAAGGAGAAGGGTTGAAATCAGTGGAACTTCTGTAAGTTTGGTAAGTTTTCTCCTTCTTTTTGTTAATCTTTGATCATGATAATATTTTTGTGTGATTTGGTGAATGGCCCAGAGCTTTTGTTCAGGACAAATTAAATCAAATAAAATTTGACAGCCATTGAAGGTCTTTCTTTAGATTGAGGTAATCAAAACTTACTTTGTTACTCATAATTGAAAATTTTGATTTTATTACTTTTGTGTTGGTTTCTATGGATTTGAGCAAGGAGAAGTGATTTGAAAGAATCAAAAGCTTAGAAGATTATTGCATGTGGATTTTGTGTTGAGAGGAGATTTGGGAAGGGAGTAGAGAGGATGAAGATTTCTCAATATGACATGTAACTTCGAAATTAGGATTTTTCTTTGTTTGCTTCTTTGATTTTTCTAAGATTTTTTTGTTTGTCATTTTCTAGACTTGTGATTTTGTTAATCGAACAATGTAACTATGAGTTTTTTTGTTCTATTGTAATTTTTTTCTATTTGACGTGCTATGATTGATTTTGTATTTACATATACATGAGAACTACTCAATTCTTGAGTAGATCTTGGTGTCTGTTATAAGCAAACATGAACACCTTAATGCTTTAATTTCTCTAAATTTTTCTTCTTCAATTCATTGGGCTCATTTATACATGCATACTGCATGCCATAGAAAACTAACAATATACCATAGAAGACAAATAAGGGGGTGAAGTTGGTTTATCCTTCTTCATTTATTTAAAAAAGACCTTTTTATTTAAGATAGTAAACATCAAGTTTTGTTACTATTATAACTATATACATAAATGCCACTAAGATCATGGCACGTGACTTAAGGCGGAGAATCTTATGAATTTTAAAATTGCCCTTACAAATTTAAAAAGTTTTACTAATATTACTATGAAAATTGTCTATTTTTTTAACTTTAAGATCAATGTTTCATAATGTTGTGTAGATACCGTATTTAGTACAGTCCAATACTTTAAAGATATATATTTTTATTTTTGGCACATATATTAATCTAAGATTATGTGTATGATTTAAAAAATAATTCATGGACTAAAAAAGAGAAAGAGAGTTCAAGGACAAAAAAAAAGGTATAAGGACTAAAAGTAAAAAGTGAAGCCTTAAATTTATCTATAAATAGAGACGGGGTCTTCAATTGAGAGAGAGATCTTTTGGAGAGAGAAATAGATCTATTGATAGAGAAGGAGAATATATCTTTAAAAAGAGAGAGCGAGATAGAGAGAGATAAGAGAGATTTTCCAAGAGCGAGAGAGAGAGAAAAGTTTATATTTGTGTTCATTTATTTCTATTCATCTTCTATCATTCTTTTTATTAAGTTAGTTTAAATTTCTGGCACCTCAACTAATAAAATCTATTGTTCATTGTTCTTCATTCTTTCTCATTCACACTCATGTAGTGTATATTTTTTGTTTCTCTTTCCATAAATAAAAGTAGAAGTGTTTGTTCTTTTTTTTCTTCATTACTTTACTCTTAATATTGAGTTATTATTTCAATGCATTGATGATTTTCTTAATTTGATAATGAAATATCTTTATCATCAATTCAAACAATGAGGATGGGGATAAAATTTTTGAGGGGTACAAATTATCTCAATGTGAATCACCTTTTAATAAGTTAAAAGTGTATATTATATGCAAACAATCTCCTATGATGATTTCATGTAGAGAGTTAAACATCTATATGGATAAAGATTATGCAAATATTAAATCATGAAATCTTTTTAATATTCTCACAAATTGATCTTTTTAGATTTTTTTATCATTTTTGTGACGTTCGGTTGAACAAGTTACCGTTCATAATTCTTCTTTTACGATTTGATTAGCAATGATTGAAGAAAAAAATGGTAACTAGTATATTATGTTGTCAAACCAAATAAAGGTATATTTATACCTCCAAAAAATATTTTTATTTTAAGATTTTATCATCATTTTTTATGTAATGCTCGGTTAACTAGTTATCGTCCATAATTTTTCTTTGTTATATAAATAGCAATGATTGAAGAAAAAAATAATGGTAACTAGTAGATCAAGTAGTAAAAAATGATGTACATATATCAACTATGTATTTTAATATTTATATATATATACATGTACATATATACATATATTCACATGTTATTTTATGAAATTAAACATTTACATAGTTCAAATTTATTTATATATAAAGAATATAATATTAATTTATTAATATTATTATAATTATATTATAAAATATAAAAAAGTAAAAAAATATAGAGGTTGACAACCCTCTGTTCTCAACATAGGGTCGACGCTACACTCTGTTAGAGGTGACAAGTGGGTCGATTCGGCCCGCGTAACCGGCTGAACCGGTCTGTTGAAGCCCGGGCTGGTCTGGCCCGTGTATGAACAGTGTCAGGCCGGTTCAGACCAGCTGGCCTACACGGGCCCAGCGTTTGTGCCATATGGTCCGGACCGACCCGGATAGATAGCCCGGCCAGCCGGACCCATGGGACTGAATTGGCCCGGCCCGTGGGTATATACTTTTTATCTAAAAAATATTCCTTTAGTATATATTGAAGATTGAACCCTTGACCACTTCCTTATTAATAGGCACTTACCACTAGGCCAAGACTATTTTTGTGTAAATATTATTTGTGTTACATTTTTATTAAATATATTTTTGAGATAAATGTATTTAATTAAATAAATAGATAATATTTTTTATTTAAATGAATATTTTATTCAAATAACGAAAAATACATAAGGGTCCAAGAGTATGCCCTAACACGAATTAACAAGGGTATGATTATTTACAGACAAATTGAGTAAAAAATTATGTAAAAAAAATTGAAAGAAGCACCGACTTGCTTTAATGCAAGCAAGCAACCACTGCTTGGATTAATGTAAGCAGTCGACGATTTTTTCTTTCATTTTAACTTCAACTCTCTGTCTCTACCTCTGGCTCTCTCTCAACTCTCTGCTCTCTACGTCTCTCTCTCAACTCTTACTCTCTGCTCTCTGCCTTTCTCTCTCAACTCTTACTCTCTGCTCTTTCAACTATTACTCTCTGCCTTATAAGAAAGGGTAATTTACACATTTATTTAGTTAATTTTGTTTGTTAAATTCTTTAATTGTAATGATATCTAATCTCTTTTTTATGCAAGAGTTCTCAACTCTCGTCTATAGTCTATCTCTATTACAACGATCTTCGTGTTGGTAATTTTTTATTTATTTATTTTTACATAATGAATCCTAGATATCTTGATTATAAAAATATTGATTTAAGTGAGGAACATGATTTTCATGCTGAGGAATCTGAACCTCTATCCCACTCCATCAACTGCAATATAAACATATTTCTTGAAATACTGCTAGAAGTGATGTAATTAAACTTTACCATATAATGAAAGATTAATTAATTCAATTTTTTTCTTCTTATCTTACTATGTCAATTTGTATTACTTCTGATTTATGGAGTGCACGTGGTGCGGTGGGGGTACATTGTTGTTACCTCACATTTTATTGATCATAAATGAGAGTTAATAAAAGAATACTAAGTTTTCGACAATGTGATTACCCTTACACAAGTAATGTGATATTTCAATATATTATGAGTATATTGCGTTTGTATAGTATTTCTAATAGAATTTTCAGTATCACTCTTGATAATGCTAGTGTAAACGATAGTGCTATTTATTTATTCAAAGATAATTTTACTATTAATGCTAATTAAATTTTTTTATTCCATATGCAGTGTGTTTGTCATATACTTAACTTAGTTGTTAAAGTTGGAATGGAACAAATATCACCGTATTTGGAAGAAATATTTATAATCATGTAAAGATTTTGGTTGAAAACCAAGAAAGCTACAGTTAGATGTAGAAACTAGGTGGAACTCTACATATTTAATGTTAATGACAGTAAAACCTTATTGGAGTGTAATTTGTAATTATGTAAATGAAAAATAATGTAAAACTGTTGTAAAAAGTATTAGCTGTGAAATAGCTAATTATTTTCTTGAGTTTTTGGAACCTTTTTATGTTTCAACTAATATTTGTTATAGCATTTACTATGCAACTTCACATCTTGTTCTTAGACAATTTTTTATAAATTACTAGTATTTTTGCACGTTATAAGACAAATGAATCTTTTAGACCTATTGTTGAAAAAATGGAAGAAAAAATTAAAAAATATTGGCAGAATATTCCTAAGATTTTTTGTTTTGCTACTGCAATGGATCCTAGGATAAAATTATTTTGAGTTATAAATTTTATTGATTTAATTTCTGAGAATTTAGTACTTTCTCCCGTTGTAGATATTAAAGAACTAACATCAGAATTAAATTCATTTTATTCAACATATGAATCAAAATATAAAAATGATGATTGTAATATTAATGATGGTAGTAGTTCATCTACACAAGTAGGTAGTTCTATGAATATTTTTCAACAAATAATGAAATTAAAAATAAAGAACATTATTTCTACTCCTCATAAATCTCAACTTTATAAATTTTTTGAAACGGAATATGGAATTAAAGAAAATGATGAGTTAGATATTTTTCAATGGTGGAAAGCAAATTCAACGAGTTATCCAATTCTTTCTATTATAGAGCATGATCTACTAACCCCTCTGGTCTCTACACTAGCGTCGGAGTTTGCTTTTAGTGTAGGTGGACTTGTAATTGAAGAAAAAAGAAGTCGATTAGCTCATGATATTGTTGAAGCCCTCATATGTGTTAAGGATTGGAGTGATGCCATCAAAAAAAGACAACAACGACTAGAAGATATCATTCAAGATTTTGATGTTAATGAAAATAAAGTATAGATGATTCAGATTTTTAAAATCTTGTATGGGTTAGTTCTTATGGCTAGTACTCTTTTTCATTTTCTGGATTTTTTCCAATGGAGTTTTTTCTAGAAAAGGTTTTAACGAGGCTAGCCTGGGGGGAGGGGTTAATTTTTTAGATTGTTGCAAGTGATTGATAAATAGGTAGGTGTCAACCTAGTTGGATGTACCTAATTTATAGTGATGCAACTCTCAAATTTAATAAATAAAAAATAATAAATTTATGATACTTCATTATAACTTTTTGTTTAAATGAATACTTTATTGAGATGTACTTAATTTATAATGATGTAACTATTTAATTCAATGAATAAAATAATTATTTTACTTAGTATGACAAGTTTTTCTATTGAGATTCTAAAGTAAAAAATAAAAATAATGAAAAGAAAAGTAACATGACTTTCATATAACTTAGTGATAATCTCTATACTTCATCTATTTCCCACCAAGGTTCAACTCTCCCCATAAACATTTTTTAGAAATAAATCACATTAAAAGGGAGGGGAAACTGGCTGGGCCGGTTCGACGGTTCGTCCCCGGGCCGCCCTAAATTCCTGGTTGGCTGGCCCCAAACCGACCCGTAAATCGCCTGAAAAAGCCCGGCCTAGTTGCCACCCCTACCCTATGTTGATAATAAAGGGTAGCTACGGCTAGCAGCCTTTAAATTTGTCACATATTTTATTCTTTTTAAACTTTTCTTTTCACCATTTTTTTAATTTCTTATTTATTTATGTATCATTGTCATATTATCGTGCTTATAATGTGATTCTTCTCATATTGTCTTATCATTAGAGGTAATATTCATACATGTGCAATTGCAATCTGAACACTTAGATTTAAATTTTATTAATTTCATTATTTAGTTTTCACTAAAAAACCCGATGACAGACTTTAAGATTTTTCAGATACTAAACTTCTTAAACTACTGAGGTGAGGAGTTAATTTTCGGGATACTGAAAAGAACTCCAATAATGTTTTGATTTTAAAAAAATAAAAAAAATAACTTTTCAATGGTCTTTGTACCATCCATTAGAGGTCATTTATTTTATTCATTTTATGTTACAAAAATATACTTAATAGGGCATTCAAAAAATAAATTTCTTTCACTTTTATTTATTTTTTTCTTTTAAAAAATTTAGATAGCGTTTCATTGAATTTGATAACCATTTTGATAATGGATGTTGTCGGGTGCTAATACATTCCCCATAAATAAATTACTCTCGAACTAACTTTGAGTTTTCGTAGACCAAAACTTTGTTTTTTTTTTTTTAAAAATTGGGTGACCAATCATGCCTTAAAATGATTGGTGGCGACTCCACAAGGAACATAATTGGTCTAACTATTTTTTAGATTGATAGAGAGTCAAGCCAAAATTTTATCATATGCTATCCTTTTTGTGTGGATCTATGTTTGTTTATTTGATTCATTATTTTTCTTATTCATGCTTGTAGTTATTTTTTATGATGTATATTTTTTTACATAATTCCTAACTTCACACACTACACTAGCCCGGTACCTGGGCTTTTTTTTAGGATTAGTAAGAATGAGTAGTGGAATGTCTTCTTACAATTGTGATTCCCGTGTAGGCTCATGAAAGTTTTCACTCAGGTCGACCATTTTGAGTATCGTTTGAGGTCCATGTTACTCTGTTTATATAGCAGTACGGATATCCTAATAGACTATTATGAGAATTTAGAACGCAATCATACATGTATTATGTTTTTGGAGCCCATCTCATGACAAATAGTTTATAGAAATAAATATTTGGCTTAGATATGGTATCATGATTAACTTTGTTCAGGTATATATGTCTTACACTACTTAAACATTTTTTTATTGTTTCACATTTGATTTCATTTTTCTTCTTTACATACATGCATCATGCTGTGTAATAGGGATTGTAAAGAAGTATTCTATATTCATTCATATTTTAGAGACCATGACTTTCACTTTGAGTGTGATAGAAGATCAAGTTACAGTAGCCCAATAGTCAGAGAAAACGTAGAAACGAAAAGGAGATTGTCTGAAAAGGAAGGATGTTATTCTTCTATATAGGGGTGTTCATTGGGCGTGTTGGTTTGCTTTTAGATCAATTCTATAACCAAACCAATATAATGGGATTGATAAAAGAGCAAACCAAGCCAAACCAAACCATCAATTATCAATTTGGTTTGGGTTAGGTTCATTGATTCATTTTCATTGCATTTGAAGTTAACATAACTAATGCAAGAAAATAACAGATTTTAAGAAAATAAGTCTAATTTTATTAGATAACTTAGTTAATAAAATATTTTTACGTAATCAATAAATAATAAAAATGACTATTGTTGCATTAAGCCGATATCATATTCTGCATGAGGGATGAGTTAGGTTGGAATGAAATTAGGTTTTTCCTTATGCCTAAGTAGTCGGTTTGGTTTAGGTTGGGTAATATTAAGAAGAAATCGAACCCAAACCAAATTTAATGGTTTTGTAAAAAATGAAACCAAATCAAACTATTATTACTATTTAAACCGCCGAATAGGTTATGGTTTGGTTTGAGCGGTTTCGTCGGTTTGTCATTTTTTTGCACACTCCTACTTCTACCGTCAATCACTAAGATAGAGTTCTCACACATTGACTTATAAAGGTTGAAGAAGATATGGGAAGATTTTTCACCTGAGCAGAAAAATCTGTTTGTTGGCAAATATGGTCACGTCGCTTATCTTCTATATACAACACCCCCGTTTTGAGGCTTTAATGCATTTCTGAGACCCTCTATACAAATTTTTCACCGGAGCAATTGATCTTACTCCCACAATTGAAGAATATCAAGCCCTACTGAATGTCCCGCTGCAAAACAGGGACAAATTTTATAATTGTGAAAAAACTCACGTTGAAGAGAGCTTTATCTAAGCACTTGGGTACTGTCCATGTATCTGAGATTAAGAAAATGCTGAAAATTAAAGGAGGGAATGAGTGTGTGTCGCTGGATTACCTCATAGATCTCACCTAAAATTTCTTGAAGGAAGATAATGGTATAGCTCTTTATACTCTATGTATTTATGACACCGTGTTGTTTCCAAAGATCCGAGGTTATGTGGATAATAAAGTGATAAAAATGTTCCTTCAAATTGAAAATGGTGTTAACCCTGTTATCTCAATTCTCGCTTAGACTTTTTGGTCTTTAAATCACATTTGAGTGTTTTGAAAATGGAAGTTCATCGGCTCTCCTTCTCTTTTATGTATTTGGATTTTTAGCCATCTAAGATGTCCACCAGATATCAACTGTCCTCAAGTTAAGTTTTCAAGTCCATAGATGATGACAAGAATCCCTATTGCAGAATTTATAATGATCAAATGAAATCCGCAGCTTCCCACAAAAAGGGCGTTGCTCATATACGTATCAAAGATGAAAGATGAGGATGTTATCTGAAAATCTCATTGGATATCATTGACATCGATGATCTATAGATGTGGTGACTTTCAATGGGTCTTACTCTTAGGATCTTGGGGTTGTACTAGTTATGCTCCGCTAATGGTGCTCCATCAATTGTACATGAGACAGTCTATCCTAGCCACGCTCACATTGAATGATATTAAAATCAGTTATGATTCTCAAGATACTGAACACAAACTTTAGCAGTTGATTGGAGCTTGAAAAATAACGAGAAAGATATAAAATGAGAAGAATCGCATGAACTGCACAAAGGAGTATGAAATGTGGCTTGAGAGTAGAGGCAAAGTAATTATTGTTTTACCAAATAAGGGTTTACAATTATCAAAGTTACTAGAAGCCCATCAGGAGATCGCTAAAAAGGAAGAACGTGACAAGTTATATGAAGAGCGTCAAAAGAGTTTAGCTATCTTGAAAGAAAATAGACGACTAAAAGTTGAGACAAATTTGTTTGACCAACACAAGATCGAGGTTAAAAAGAAACTTGGAGATTTGAGAAATAAGGCTGAGGATTAATAATATCTAAAGCAGAAAAACTCAGAGTTGGGAACTGACATTGACCGACTGAACAACAAATAACAAAATTAGAAAGATGGCAGAAGACAATGAGAATTTGTGAGGGGCAAGCTACGAACAGGAAGATCGAATCATGAAACTGAAAAAAAAAATGAGCTTGTAAAAGAGGTTTTAGAAGAGGTAAATGAGACTATCGAGAAGGCAAACGCGTACATTGTTGAGTTCGAAGAACACTCATTACGATGAATTGCTGATAATTACAAGTCGATTTAGAGAATAAAAAAGTTAGAAAGACTGAGTTAACAGATGATAGTGAAGAACTATTGAAAGTCACTGCAAGTCTTGAGCACCAATTTAGAGCTTATCAAAACGTGGCAGAGAAATTGGCAAGGAACAATGATGCTAACGTTGATGCATTGAGATACCAATTTTTGCAACAAGAGTACAATTTGATTCGACAACGATTTGAGTAGGTTGTGGAATGACTGAAAGGCATGGCTGTGAAAGCAAGCAACTTGGTAGAATAGGCATCATTTTTTAAAGAGAAGTACTTTTCCCATCCATCCTAATGGCGAGAACTTCTAAGTTTTTGGAAGAAATAAATAGGGATTTGGATCATTTTGGTCGTTTTGTATAAAATCATATTGTGGAGTAATGTAATTGAATTCTACATACTCAAATGTAGTGGATGGCAAGAAACAGAGAAATCGCGAGAGGAAATGACAGAAGAAATTATGGAGCTAAAAGAGAAAATGGTCAGGGTCCTGGAACTCATCGCCGCCAGTAAAAGAAAAGTCTATCTTGAAAATCCGCAAGGGGCTCCATCATCAGAATATCAACTGCCAAATGATACTTCACCTTATCCTCTCGGGTTCACTCCAACCTATCAATGTCATCAGGCTGACCAATTTCAGCATGTTTCACTACCAGTAAATATCCAGCATTATTCATTTCCAAATTTTCAGGAAATGATGTAGATAGAGAAAATTGGGTACAACACATCAACAATGGCACATGGCCACAACCAAGCATTAACTTTATAAGACGAACTTTCTAATAAACTAATCATCATACCCGATGTTGAAGAATCAAAAGCGTAGATGCGCGTTATCAAACCAAGTGAAGACCCACTATAGAGTGAGATGTACAAATGATCAATTTTGGGTACCCATCATAAGTTATGAACCCCGAGCTAGGATTTTCATAATATAGTGAAGGATCCAAATCTGCGATATCATATGTGGTAAATACATCGCAAATTCCAAGTATCACTCTCAACAATCAACATTTGAAAACAACACAAGATCCAGTCTGAGATCACCTACTCACCAGCAAAATGTTGGTCTGGTTGATCAGCCTATGAGGGAAAATATAAATAATCAACATTTTGTGTAATATGATCCAATTGACATGTCTTATACGGAACTTTTGCCACAATCAATATAGAATAATCAATTGGTGTTGATTCCTTATGAACCTCTTCAACCGTCATACCCAAGGTGGTGTGATTTGACTGCTCGATGTGATTATCATGTTGCGGCAGTGGGACATTCGACTAAAAATTGCATGGCATTAAAGGGTAGAAAGTAGGCATTGGTTAAGACTGGATGGTTAACATCAATGGAAATACATTTCCGTCTTCATTCTAAAGCAGGGTACATCTACCCAACACGCTCAGAGGACAAAGACATTTCTGAGAAACGTATGCATGGCTTTGATTGTTTATTTCATGAGAATGTGACTGGGACTACGATTGAGAAATGTGGTGATTTTAAAATGGAAGTACAAGGGATGTTGGATGCAAAAATACTTACCATAAGACAAAAAGGAGAAAATAAATAACAGGAAGATGACTAAAAGCGACGAGTTAGAAATGCAAAGGAAAAGGAAAGTCAAAGAAGGCGACAATGGTCATGATTTCTAAGGAGAGATGTATGGCGGCCAAGTGATAGACCCATGCATAATAAAAGGTACAAAGAAAGAAAGATCAGTGTCTGAAGAGGAAGTATTTAAATTTGTTGGAATTAAATCCATAAAGTAGGATGTGGTAACTATTTATGATTATTTAGTTATTTCACTGAAATTTTTGTATTACTGAATTTAATTAATGAATGAAATTTTTATTATTAATTAAAATGTGGTTTTAATTTACTCAAGTCCTAAAACTATTGTCAACGTAAGAAGAGTAAAGACATAAGGGTCTTCCAGATAAACTCTTCTGAAATAGTTCAGAATGTTATTCACAGTCTTAGAATCGACTGGGCAATCGAATCTGATTACGACTGTTAGGTTGAACCAAAGGATGCCGGTCTTGGGGCATGGGAGTGGAGACTCTAACGGTTGACCTAGACATTTTTTGGAACATGTTGAATAGACCGGTAACCAATTAGTTTAGAGTAAAGTCGTTTATCTAGCTCTAAATCTAATTGTTACACTTACATCCTGAGGTGAATACGAAACTTGACTTAGTTAGTTACAATCTTTTATATGCCAAAGGAGTGAGATTTAATTGCCAAACAATATCTCGGCTGTTGGGATCGTGATTCAACTATGTTGGAGTTGCGTGATTCACATATATGAAAATTCGTAGTGAGATTGCAAATGCAACAATATCACATTATGCTTTATTGATGATTGTGTGAATAAATTAACTTGGCCAAGTATTCGATAAAATGAATCATTGAATAAGACATGGTGAACTGTGCGAGACAATCATTGTTATGTCTTTCTTATTCACAATCAATAATGGAGTTAATGAAATAATAACTAGAGGAGTAAAATAGTAATTTTACATACCACTCTTATTACTGATATTCATGAAGGGTAATATGTTAAAATATTCTGTGGACCGTGAAATAAATGTTTTATTTACACCAACATAAAATGTAGCGCGCATGAATCGAGAGTTGATTTGGCATCGGAGCTATAGTGGAGTTGTATGTTGTCATGATTAAATAGGTCGGAAATTTATAGAGTTAAATTCATCGAGTATTTGAATCCTATAGCTTTATTCATGTGGGCTTATTCGTTCTTAGGAGTAGCTCATAAGGACGGAAATGACAAACAACATCAGTTGGACCAAAAATGTATTTTGGATCAAGGTGTATATCTCGAACTCATATGTGATAGGTGTTGTCACATAATTAGTGAAGTAAGTAATTAATGTTCAAATTAATTAATTGGCTATTTTCTAATTATTAGAAATTAGTTAATAAACAAATAATTAATTAATTGATGGAGATCAATTTAATTTATCAATTTGAATTGATGAGTTTGGACACAACATTGACTCTAGGGAGAAGTAATTTTTGACAATAGTAAATAATAGGGGTTGAATTTTTAGTAATTTAACATATAGGGGTGTATGTGCAAATTTCGTAATTATTATATAAGGGATGGTAATAGGGTTGCATCCCTAACCTTAACATTGTGTGTGATTACACAGTTGGATTGATGAATTTGGACACAACATTGACTCTAGGAAGATAAGTAATTTTCGATAATAGTAAATATTAGAGGGTGAATTTTTAGTAATTTAACATATAGGGGTATATGTGTAAATTTTGTAATTATTATATAAGGGATGGTAATGGGGTTGCATCCCTAACCTTAACATTGTGTGTGATTACACAGAGCAGAGAAACACATTTTCTCTCCTTCCTCACAGTTGCCGCCAAGATACATAGAGAAGAAGGAAAAGTTTGATTTTTCTTCTCCAGTTATTTTGAGAGCCCATACTCAATTCCTGATCAACATCCACTTGAGATATACTTATAAATCCTACGAGCGGTTGTTGGTGTGATGGATGATTCTTGTTCTACGAAGAACGAAGAACATAAAGATAATCAATAGTATTCCACCAAGTCTGAAATTCTCCGATACAACATAAGATATAAATCATTTTTATCTCTATTGAATACGTTTAACTAAGTATGCACAATCGTAAGTTTGGTTTTAATATTTAATATGATTAAACGATTGATGTGAAAAAATATTAATTTTCGCCCATGAACCGTTCATGGTTTATTGATTTTTTCTCAAATTTTAAAACTCGATCTAACAATTGGTATCAGCCTTAGGTTCTTGATTGCGCATATCTAGTTTTTAAATGTATGTTTCGTTGGATATTGTAATATTGGCATATTATTTTGTATGGTAGATTCAAAATAGTTTTGAATGTATTTTATGAATGGATCCTGATCTATTGGCTCTAGGCATTTTTTTTATTTTTTAATTGATGTACGCCAAAATTGAGGCATAAGATTTTATATAATTTATTTTCTTTCCAAAGTTGTATTTTTTTAATTCCATGTAATCCATCGCCACTTGGGAAAGTCACCATCATTATCGTCGTTATCATCACTGCCGCCATCGCCAAACATCGCCGCCACCGTTTTACGCTGACTCCTGCCCCACCGCTTGTTGTTGTGACCCTGCGTGGTGACTAGGGTTTGTGAAACCTAAGGTGGTAATAATTAGGGTTTAGGAAGACATGTGATGCTTTGCGAAAACTCTTATCCTATCTTTTATCTTTTAAATTTTGAATTTTAAACGGATAAAAGATAATTAAAATTCAAAAGATAATTATCAATTTTATCTTTTTACCTTTTTAATTTTGAAGTCATAAGATAATTATCTTTTTTATCTTTTTATCTTTTGAAATTTGAATTCAAAAAATAATGATCTATTTTATCTTTTTATCTTTTGAGTTTTAAATTTTAATAATGATATTTAATGGTATTTTTTAATTAGGAAAATAGTTTTCCTTAATTAAAGGTTTTTTTTATCAAAGCTTCAAAATATGACTGCATTGTTGTAAAGAGTTGCAAAATTGGTAGGACTTCCTGAAGGACAATGAGACAATTACAGGGGTCATGAAGACTAGTATTTAAATTATTATAATTTATTTATTATTATTTTTATGAGTTGTAATTAGAAATGTGCCAATAGGGAGGTTAATTTTGAATGGATAATTTATTATTAATCTCACATCATCATATAACATGTCATATAGAAATATGGATATGCAAATATCAAAATACCATGTAGCATGTACATGCATCACTGTAGTTTTAATTTATAATGGGTTATAACTTAAATATAATGTGAATTTTATAAAAGTTATAAATTTTAAATTGGGATTTAAATTTTATAAAAGTTTATAATCTTCGAAACTTTTTATCCAAATTAATTGGGTTATAATTAAAAAAAATGAAGAAAAATCCATTTTTCCAAAAACTAAGTGGGAGTATCGTTTACGTTGAAACGTTCCCAAGCCTTCCAATGCAAACTTGATCATGGCATGCAGAATGATTTAGAGCCACCCTAGTGGTCCTCTCTTCAGTGGACGAAACTTGAGAATCATGTCGTTTTGAGTTATCGAGTTGCTTAAGAAGCTAAAGCTTGTAAAGGAAGTGGTGAGGTATGACCGTTCCTAGACGGATTGTTAGTTCATAGCAACCTTTAAAGCTGAAGTGTTGGTTAAACACTTAGACCGAAGCACATTAGAATCCCTTATAGGGGCAAGGGTGACTAAAACCATTGGTGATTGGTTAAGCTAGTTGTAGTGACATCATGAGAAGTGTTAACCAAACAAGAGGAGTCTCAATGAGATAGGAGGTAGCTTGGACATTTATAATGGAAGAAAGAAATATTTTATTGGATTTTTAAATATTTAAGTATTTTCATCACGCATCATACTTTTCTAAATGATTAAGTATTTATTGACATTGTTTTATTTATTCTTTTCGGTAATCATGTCGTTATCCCAACTCTCAACTATATTAAACGTGAATACACTTACTGGTGAAAATTACGTGGATTCGAAATGTAATCTTGATATCGTGCTGATGGTAGAAAAACACAAGTTCGTGCTCACCACTCATTGTCCCATTGAGCCTATTGTTGAATTGGCTTAAGAGAAAAATGATGTTTATGCTTCTTGGCTGCGTTCAGATGAGATCACAAGGTGTTACATCTTAGCTTCTATAAGCAATGCATTGCAACAACAGCATCAGAACATGGAAAATGTCGGTGATATGATGTTGAACATCACCGAAATGTTCGGAGATCAGGGTTGTCAAGCAAAACAAGATGTTGTGTGAAACTTCTATCAGATAGCATATGATGTTGATCATTAGTTATCTGAATGAGATGGAAATCATTGGTGCTGAGGTAAATGGAGAGACAATAGTTGATATGATCATTGAAACTCTACCTAACACTTTTGAGAACTTCAAACTTAATTATTCGATAAATAAGTTGAGGTACTCACTTTCTGAGCTGATGAAGGAACTGCAAGTTGCTAAGACCTTATTTCTGAAGGGTAATAGGAAGACTGGACAGGCAAACTTAACTGAAAGCAAGCCTTCCACCCCTAGCACCAAAAAGAAACACAAGATAGGTATGAAGAAGGCTAAGAAGAAGAACGCAAAAGCTACGAATGGTAAGGGCGCTACAAAAGTGGACAAGTCGAAAGGCAAGTGTCATCATAGTGGAGCCGTTAACCATTGGAAACGCATCTGCCCAGACTATCTCAAGGAGTTGAGATCTAAAGGTATAGTAGTTTTTACTGAGGCTTGTTATGTGGCTGGCTCTAATTTTTTATGGATTGTAGATTTTGCAGCCGCTAACCATATGTGTTGTTCTCTGTCGGGGTTCAGGGAAATCAGAAGGCTTGACGAGAGCGAGTTCAGCTTTCATTGGAGAAATGGAGTACTAGTATTTGTCGTATCTGTTGGAACTGTTAAATTCCCATTCGATAACAGTTTTATGATTTTTCTTGATGTTTATTATATCCCAGTTTTTTGGAAGAACCTTATTTCAGAAGCTAGTTTAATTGAGCAAGGATTCAGATTGAATTTCATTGATAAAGATATTCATATTTTTAGAAATGATTTCTTAATTACTATTACACGTTTGATAAATAAACTATTTTACGTAAAATCAACAGTTTGAATAATATGTGATACTGAAATAAATACTGATTTACAAAGGGATAGTAAAAGGTTGAAGTCTGACTCAACCAATCTAACCAATTTGAAACACTTACGTCTTGGCCATATAAGCCTGGACGTGATTCAAAGACTTGTAAGAGATGGTCAATTGCAAACTTTAAGTGTGTGATCACTACCCACATGTAATCCTGTATTGAAGGCAAAATGTATTGGGCATAGTGTCCTCAAAGTATGTGTTTAGACATTTTTAATATGAAGTTAATGAAAATATATTTTTCTTATAATTATTCTTTTAAATTATTTCTTAATAATTTATATATAAATATCTCAAAATTTCATATTCATTAATGAGACTATAATCTTATATAAGTACGAGGGGATTAAGATCATATATAATGAATAAAATAGTCCACAACATATTAAAATATGAAATCTTTAATGAATGATTGCTAGTGCGGTTCACCAAGCATTATGAACGTATATGATCTAGATCTAGATCATTGATGATAGACATCTTAGGGAATGTACTTTATATAATTAGATTATATAGGAGAGGACTGATGTGGATTAATATATTTATTAGCTTACCGTTTATCATAAAGATTTAATACACATCAAAAACTGATGATCATATGTAGATCTGTCTGAATCATGATTAGTCATATGTATGTCTACTGTATCTTTTGAATTCACTCATTGAGGTTTGCTTATAAAAGAGGCTAGTGACTTCTGTTTTGTAGCTTTAGTGATTTGAATGACTTGGAACATGATCTTACAAGATTTGGAATCCAAGCTTTCCTAACAGATCGTATATTGGTTCCCTTAAGTGTTAATTCTGGAACTGTATGATTATTGAACTCAAATTTATAATACGATTATAAATCAATCATTCATTAGTAATTTTGGCACTTTAGGATCAAGAGATAATTAGAAAGGTAAAATGATAATTTTTACCAGGTCTAACTAACGAACTAATAATTGAATCACAAAACTACATAAAGTGGTTATACCAATGGACTACCCGAGAATACTCTATAAATATATTCTGTAATTACAAAGAGTACAATTTCATATTTATAGGGGAGTAATAATGGAATTAATAAATAAGATTATTTAGTTGAGAGTTGAATTAATTATCTGATTTATTGGAGCTTAGAATTATGGGTTTATGGTCCCAAAGTCACATCTGTACTATATAGTCTAGAGTGTGAATATATCAGGATATGAGAAAATGACTAACTTGTGATAAAAATTAAATTTCTGAGGCAAATTTATAATTATGAGATAATTATATGTAATTAATTAAATAAATTATTTAAAGTAATTTTAATAAATTAAAATTAAATAATTTATCGATTAATTTTGTGTTGATCGATAAGTGAGACAAAATATTTGATTTATGAAATGAAATAATATTAAATCATTGTGAGATAATGATTTGATTTGGTTGATCTAATCTGATAATTAATACATAAGATAATTAATTCAGAGATCAGATAAGTTAATTTTGAATTAACTGATATCTAGATATTTATCAGATTAAAATAAATAATAAATTTGAAAAATTATCACGTGGCATATTGGACTAACACATGTCAATCACTGGTTTTGAATCAGATATTGACATTGGCTAATATGCAAATATTATCTCATACTAGTTTATTAGTCATCTTAATCTCAAGTTAGTTTTAACCATGTTAATTCATCATTATTATTACTGCCCTATTTGCAAGTTAAATCTTCATTGGTTCAATATATTTATTACATATTCATACTAGTCACCGTGGAGATCGACACTCACTTACTACTTTATTACTTGTTAATGATATGTGCACTAGTGTATACACAAATCATACAACACCCCTTAGGATTTAGACTTTTTAGAGTTTAGGGTTTATAGTTTTAGGATCTTAGGGTTTAGTTTTAGGGTTTAAGGTTTAGGGTTAGGGTTTTGGGTTTAGGATTTTAGGGTTTGGGGTTTAGAGTTTTAGGGTTTGGGTTTTTAGGGCTTAAGGTTTAGGATTGTTTTGGGTTTAAGGTTTAGGTTTTAGGGGTTAAGGTTTAAGGTTTAGTATTTTAAATTTTAGGGTTTTGGGTTTTGGGTTTAGGGTTTAGTGTTTAGGGATTTTAGGATTTTAGGGTTTAAGGTTTAGGATTTAGGTTTTTTGGGGTTTAAGGTTTCGGGTTTTTAGGGTTTAGGCTTTAGAGTTTAGGATTTAGGGTTTAGGGTTTAGGGTATATGTAGCATAGACATATGAGTTTACATTGTAAACCCTTTGGTTGGACGTAAGTACGTTCATTGGGCTTTTTTAGAGCTTAGGTTAATGCTACCGAGATGTTATGACTGTATAGCAAAGCTGATTAAGATAAAGTAATTGGTAGGGGAATTATCCATACTAGTTGCCAACCATTGAATATCTCATTGATATTAAGTTAATTTGCTAACCATATTGATTCATCATTATTATTATTGCCCAATTTGCAAGTTAAACCTTATTTGGTTCTGTATATTTATTACATATTCATACTAATCCCTGTGGAGATCGATACTCACTTACTACTTTATTACTTGTTAACGATACGTGCACTAGCATATACACAATCATACACACCTCCTAAGATAATATCTTTCTTCTTTGAACTTAGGGTTTAGGATTTAGGGTTAAAAGTTTATGGTTTCAGGGTTTTGGGTTTAGGGTTTTGGCTTTTGGGTTGAAGGATTTAGGGTTTTAGGATTTAGGGTTTTAAGGTTTAGGATTTTAGGGTTTAGGATTTTAGAGTTTAGGGTTTTTATGGTTTAGGTTTTAGGGTTAATTAGGGTTTAGGGTTTAGGTTTTAAGATTTATGGTTTAGGGTTTTGGATTTCAGGGTTTACGGTTTTAGGGTTTAGTGTTTTAAAGTTTAGAGTTTTGGGTTCAGGATTTTAGGTTTAAGATTTTAAGATTTAGGGTTTAGGGTTTTAGGATTTAGGGTTTAGTGTTTAGGGATTTTTGGGTTTTAAGGGTTCAGGGTTTAAAGGTTTTAGGGTTGAGGGTTTAAGATTTTAGAGTTTTTGGATTTTTAGTGTTTAGGGTTTAAGGTTTGGGGTTTTATGGTATTTAGAGTATAAGGTTTAGGGTTTGGGTTCAGGGTTTAGGGTATATGTAGCATAAACATATGAGCTCACCTTATAAACCCTTTGGCTGGAACTTCATAAATCAATCAATAATATGAAATTATGCTTAGACATACGTAAACTAATGTTTAGATTGGTAATTGTAAGTACGTTCATTAGGCTTTAGAGCTAAGGTTAATGCTACTGAGATGCTATGACTGTATAACAAAGCTGATTGAGATAAAGTAATTGATAGGGGATTTATCCATACTAGTTGCCAAAACCATTGAATATCTCAGTGATGTTAAGTCTGTTTGCTAACCATATTGATTCATCATTATTATTACTGCCTATTTGCAAGTTAAATCTTCTTTGGTACTATATATTTATTATATATTCTTACTAGTCCTCATGGAAATCAACATTCACTTACTATTTTATTACTTGTTAATTATATGTGCACTAGCATATACACAATCATACACACCTCCTAAGAATAGATCTTTCTTCTTTGAACTTAGGATAAGGTTTTAGGATTAAGGGTTTAAATTTTATTGTTTTATGGTTTGGGGTTCAAGGTTTAAGGATTTTGGGTTTGAGGGTTTAGGGTTTAGGGTTTTAGGGTTTAGGATTTTATGGTTTAGGATTTTAGGGTTTATGATTTTTAGGGTTTAGAGTTTTGAATTTTAGGGTTCAGTGTTTTAAAGTTTAGAGTTTTGGATTTTTAGTTTAGGATTTTGAGTTTAGGGTTTTAAGATTTATGGTTTAGGGTTTTATTGTTTTAGGATTTTAGGGTTTAGGATTTAGGGTTTTGTGTTTAGGGATTTTAGGGTTTTAGGTTTTAGGGTCCAGGGTTTAGGGTTTTAGGATTGAGGCTTAAGGATTTAGGGTTTCACACTATAACAATTATGTGCCTTTACAGCACATAACAATCACGTTTGGGAGCTTAACGCGATGAAAAACCATCGCTGGTCACAAGCCGCCTAATGAAAAATTCCCAAAACTCACGTTTCTCTTCAGTAACTCTCTCTATCTCACAACTCTCTCTCAGTCCCCAAGCTAACGAATGTGCTCTCTATGAAGCTCTCTCTTAGCTCGCTCTTGAGAATCTCTCTCTCTCGTGAATCTCTCTTGCAACTCTCTCTTTTAGCTTCATCCCAGCTTCTCTCTCACAGATTTCTCTCACGGCTTTCTCTCACATCTCTCTCTTTTCTCGTAGCTCTCTCTCGCAACAACCTCTCTCTCGCAGCTCTCAGTCCCTCAACTCTATGCGCAGCTCTGTCTCCCAACTCTCTCCTACTTCGATTTCACAACTTATAATCGAAGGTAAGTGTTTCGTTCTCAAATTTATGTCTGTTTTTTGTGATTTTTATATGATTTTTATGAATTTTGAGTTTTATCTGAGTCAATTAGGGTTTGTGTTCCCGATTCTTGGGCATGAAGTTGTCTGTGTTCTTACATTCAGTGACTTTTGAGTTTTCTTACAATCAGTGAGTTTTGAGTTCGAATCCTCTCGATTAGCAATTTACGTGCATGATTTTGCATGAACTTTTAATTGTTAGTTGAAAATTTCTCTGTATGTCATGCTTAGACATGTCAATTTTCAAGATTGTCAGTCAAGAAAAAATATTGTTGCATAAAATTAATTAACCATTATGTAACTTTTTTCCTAAGGTTTTCATTTTTGAATTCTATCTATTTTGTATGGAGAGCTTATGAGTTATGTTTTTCGATTCAAGTAAGAAATCTCCACTTGCATATGAGGTGTGGTCTTGTCCAATGTACAAAACCTGCTTGACTTGTAGTGCGTTTGGTCAAATGTGCTCATGTACTTCCATTTGACTAATCTGAAGAATGTTAAATTACTAGTCTTGATTTTATCCTACTATTTTAGTTCAGATAATGCTTCATTGTGTGTTTTAATTCATTGGGTTTTACGTAAGTTAAATGCATTTGGTGTACATACATTGGAAGAGTTTTGTTTTTAAGTTTCGATGCCATGATTGTGCATATTTTTTTACAGAGGGAAGCTTGCCTGGAACCAATAAAACATAGTCACGTTCAATATGAACGTGATCAAAACTTTGATGCGGTAATTATGACACTGGGTGATGACAGAACTTTATATTACTGGATTAATGTTCGTGTTAATAAAAAATCCCAATTCCTTGTCTTAGTTGCTACATCAACTTAAGATGCTAAAAGCTGTAGTTGTTTTCATTTTTCCACTCTGTATAGTAATAATTAGATTGAACTTAGTACCATCAAATTCGCTCATTAGAGAAACTACTTCCACATTAAACTTTTTTCCTTCTCCAATGGCAGTGTATTGTTTGTAGCAGTTGAGGATATGTGCTTGATATCTTGAATGTGATCATTTTAGTAGGCTTATGATTAATGGAATTCTTTTATATTTTGCTTCCCTCTTTGCATTTAGAGCATCTTGTAAAGCTTTGCCGATGCAACCTATGGTCACCCAACTAGTCACAAAAGTCCAAAATGAAGAAGCGAAGGCATGTTCATTGATAAAGGTAATACTATAACATGTATATGATATTTGGAAATTCAAGTGTTGGTTGTGTTAGATAAAGTGTTGTCGTGATTGTGCAGTTGGAATGCTGCTATGAAAATTTTGCATATGCAAATGATGTTACGAAAAGCGCTATGGAAACCCTATGATAGCGTTTTTTGGCCGTTATCATAGGGTTTTTTTGTTGTAGTGTCAGATTTTAGAGTTATAGGATTTTTAGGGTTTAGGGTCTAGGACTTAGGGTTTATGGTTTAGGGTCTTAGGGTTTTATGATTTTTAGGGTTTAGGCTTTAGGGTTTGGGGTTTAGGGTTTAGGGTATATGTAGCATAAACATATGAGCTCACCTTGTAAACCCTTTGGCGGGAACTTACGAAATCAATCTATTATCTGAATTATGCTTAGACATAAGTTAATTAAGGTTTAGATTGGTAATCATAAGTACGTTCATTGGGATTTAGCTAAAGTTAATGTTATCGAGATGCTATGACTGTATAACAAAGATGATTAAGATAAAGTAATTGATAGGGGATTTATCCATACTAGTTGTCAAAACCCTTGAATATCTTATTGATATTAAGTTAGTTTGCTAACCATATTGATTCATCATTATTATTACTGCTTTATTTGTAAGTTAAATCTTCTTTGGTTCAATATATTTTTTACATATTCATACTAGTCCATGTGGAGATCGACACTCGCTTACTATTTTATTACTTGTTAACGATACGTGCACTAGCGTATACACAAATCATACAAAAATCCATAAGAATATATATTTCTTCTTTGAACTTAGGGTTTAGGGCTTTTAGGGTTTAGGGTTTAAGGTTTAAGGGTTTTAGGATTTAGGTTTAGGGTTTTAGGGTTTAGGGTTTTAGTGTTTTAGGGTTTAGGGTTTAGGATCTTGGGGTTTAGGGTCTAAGGTTTATGTTTTAGGGGTTTAAGGATTAAAAGATTTGAAATCAAGTATAAATTAAAGCAATTAGAGAAGGGGTACTAAGAGAAAAGAATCTCTTGGTTAGCCTTTTAGGGTATAGGGTATTATGATTTAGAGTTTAGTGTTTAGGGTGTTAGGGTTTAGGTTTTAGGGTTTAAGGTTTTAGGGTTTAGGGTTTTGAGGTGTAGGGTCTTAGGGTTTTAAGGTTTTAGGGTTTAGAGTTTAAGATTTATGGTTCACGATTTGGGAATTATGATTTATGGTTTAGGGTTTAGAGGTTAGAGTTTTTAGGATTTAGGGGTTAGGGTTTTAGGGGTATGGTAGTGTTTATGGTTTTGATATTTTAAGATTTAGGATTTGAGGGTATATGTTTAGGGTTTAGGGTTGAAGGTTTAAGGTTTAGGGTCTATGTAGCATAGACATGTGAGCTCACCTTGTAAACCCTTTGGCTGAAACTTAAGAAATCAATCTATAATCTAAAATTATGCTTAGACATAAGTTAATTGAGGTTTTAAGATTTGTAATCGTAAGGATAACAGTTCATAGTGATTTAGAGATAAGGTTAATACTACCGAGATGCTATAGCAGTAGAATAAAGCTTATTAAGATAAAGTAATTGATAGAGGATTTATTCATATTTGCCGCCAAAATCATTGAATATCTCATTGATATTAAATTAGTTTGCTACTTTACAAATATTATCTCATACTACTTTATTAGTCATCTTAATCTCAAGTTAGTTTTAACCATATTGATTCATCATTATTATTACTGCTCTATTTGCAAGTTAAATCTTCTTGGGTTCAATATATTTATTACATATTCATACTAGTCCTCATAGAGATTGACACTCAGTTATTACTTGATTACTTGTTAGCGATACGTGCACTACTATATACACAAATCATGCAACACCCCTTAAGAATAGATCTTTCTTCTTTGAACTTAAGGTTTAGTGTTTTAGGGTTTTGGGTTTCAGGGTTTAGTATTTTAAGTGTTTTGATATTAATTTTGTGTTTGTCAATAAGTGAAACAGAATATTTTATTTATTAAATTAAATAATATTAAATTATTGTGAGATAATCATTTGATTTAGTTTATATAATCTGATATTTAACATATAAGATAATTGATTGAGATATCATATAAGTTAATTTTAAATTAACTAATATCAATATATTTATCTGATTAAAATAAATAATAAATTTAAAAAACTATCACGTGGCATTACAGTAGACACATGGCACACTGTAGTGCCGCACGACACTATAGTGGTGCAATGAGTCATCAGTGCCGTGAGGCACTGTGGCTCTTCACAGTACACTGCAGTGCCGTGTGGCACTGCAGTGTTGCTCAATTGCAGTGTGTCCCACTACAACGACACATTTGTAATTAATTTATTAATTTATGTAAATCATTAAAAAAATCTTATAAGCCTTGACCAAGAAGATTTATATTGATATTATTATATTGGCCTCAATGCTACAACTATAATTAATGTGCAATTGTGTGCTTACAAGTTAATAAAAAAGCTCTGTGAGTTTTCCTAATTCTCTCAGAGTTTTGTCTCGCAATAGTCATTCTCCAAAATCTATAAATCTTAGTGTTGAGTACTTCTAGAGACAAAAAAGTGTCTTTGATTTATTCTACGTACCCACACACGTCATAGTGTGTTTGAGGATTGGCTTCGAAGATCTTGGTGTGGATCTCGCAGTCTATTGTTCGTGAGAGTACAAGTTCATTGTTTGTAAGGACGTTTGATAGACTATAAGAGGTATAATTCATATCTTTATATGTCTCAGATTTAATGTATAGGTATATAATGGATCTAATCCCAAAAAGTGTTTTTCAATTAAATTTTTTGTATTGTTAGGATCTGCGACGATGTGATTGTTTATTGTTTTATAATTATGTTTTTTAAAACACCACCACGCATTCCGTCGTGCATCGTTGCAGATTCCAACAATTGGTATCACAGTGGTATTTATTTATGTATACATTAAATGTTGTGTGTGTTTCTTGCATATTCATTATATATGTTTATACGAATGATGAATCGTTAATTGTATATATTATGTTTTTTGAATATATGTATGATGATGAATCGTTAATTGTATGGTGATTTTTGGGTTAAGCTTTGTTCTTTATTTTTCTTTAAATCTTGTGTAAGCCGATTGGGGCATAAGAATTTTTGTATTTTTTTATTTTAAATATCATGATGTAAAAATTTCATACGCAAGAAGACAAAGAACGCACAAGTCGAACGAGGAGAAGAAAAAAGAAATAGGAAATAAGAATGCAGCCGTTGGCACCGACAAAGTGATTGTCGGCATTGGCGCCACTGGCTATCCAGTGACGGTATCACCATCGAAAAATTCGGCAGCACCCCCTGTGAGGGACGCCGACAGTTAGAGGTAAGGTGGTGGACACTACCACCACCGGCGACAATCATTGTGATTGCCTAGGTATGTTTCACAGATCCCTAATACCGTGTTGCCCTATCCTTGCGATGCTTCGCGAAAACCCTAATCATATCATTTATCTTTTATATTTTAAATTTTGAATTTTTGAAATTTTAAAAGGATAGTTATCCATTTTCATTTTTTTAAAATTAAAATTAATTAATTGATTGGGTTTGACCCAAGATTGATAAGTCGTCAAATTCAATTAATTTTAAAAGATAATTAATGGGATTTTTTAATTGGGAAAAATTGTCTATCCTAATTAAAATAGTTTTGATCAAAGATTAAAGATTATGAAGACGGACCTCTGGCGGATAATGAACTATTTTAAAAATATCTATTCTTATAGTACTCTTTGTAATTTTTTCTATTTTTCAAAGGTTGTAATGTAGAAATACTCAATAGTCACTCGGTTCATAAATAATTTATTTATTCATTTATTGTATTTATTTAAATAAATATTTATTGATTTGATTGATAACATGACCATGCATTAGTCGATCACATGTCATACATGAAATCTCACACAATTTTATTTAATCATGCATCTCATCAGTAAAAACATGATTGATTAGGACTCTCCTAATTTATTTATATGAATTACTTTAGAAAATCAATTGCATGTAAACTGCCACGTTTTAATTAGTTAAAATTGATAATCACAATAGTCTAAAAGCCTTAATAACCTTTAGGACACCAACTTTATTAAAAGAATTTTATTAAAGTTTCATGAATGTAATTAATTAGTTTTTCAAAGTTCACCTAATTTTGACTTAAGCTCTTTAGAGTGTCAAATGAACTTATACCAATAAGATTTGATTAATAATTAATTTTACATTCGTAGGGTATTTTAACTAATAATTAATTAAGAATTAATTGATTAGTTGAATATAAATACATTAATTATAAAATAGTGAGTGGGAGAAGGTTGACATATCAATGTAACATATGGTCTCCATTATTAGTACAACACTGTGAGATACAACAAAGGCCTCCAGATGGCTTTGTTTTCATCCCCCCAATGAAGGTTTCAAACTGTATCAATATCAATGTTGAACTTCTTACGAAGAAATGACTAAGTGATGTAGTTTAAACTTGATTGACCATAAGGCGGCATATTCTTTATCAAGTCATGGAATCCAAAATAATGGGTTACACTCACAAAATCACAACTAAGATTTGAGTGGATAACTGTAACTTGACCAAATTAGCGATATCTTATTGTTAAAAGAGAAAATATGAGATGTTTTGAGTTTTAATTAATTAGGATGAGAATATCACATAAACAGTTTAAAATAAATCTGACCGACCCTATGGCGTTATATTAGTTGTTAGATTGTCTTATCGTGAATTAGTAATTGTTAAGTATATGTGTTTGATATCTTGCATTCATGCATCACCTTTACTTTCTGAAATCTTGGTATTTATTTCAATTATATTGAATTATGTATGTTGTATTTTTCAGTTATTATTATGTTTACCATGGACAACTATATTACTGTTTTACTTGCACTTGAGAAATTAAATGGTGATAATTTTATAAGATGGAAGTCAAATTTAAACTTAATGTTAATATGTGAGAACCACAAGTTTGTTCTTACTTTTATGCTTGAACATGTTTTGAACATGATCAACATAATGCATGAGGCAGAAGTACATGATGATACCATTGATGAACGAACTCAAGTCAGCATTATACTTGAGTTGCTCACACCTTCTTTTTCTACGTTCACCACCACCTATGTTATGAACAAGTTGAAACTCAACATGACCTAATTTTTGAATGAGCTATAGACTTTTGAGTCTCAACAAGAGTATGACCAAAGAGGGTGTGGTAAATATTGCTGAGCAAAAGTATTCTTCCAATGTTGTTAAGAAGAACAATGGTAAGGATAAGAGTAAGAACAAAAGAGGAAACAAATTCAAAAAGTGACCCACGACCAAAAAGAACAAAGGCGACATCAAACTCAAGGGAAAGTGTTTCCACTGCGGAGTTGAAGGTCACTGGAAGAGAAATTGTAACAAGTGTCTCTCTGAGTTGAAAAAGAAAGGTAAATACGATTTATTTGTACTTGAAGCTTGTTTAGTGGAATATGATTTGTCATCATGGATACTAGATTCAGATCCACTAACCATGTATGTTCTTATTTGCAGATGATTGATTCATCAACAGAGCTGGCTGATGGCGAGGTGATAATGAGAGTTGGCGGTGGTGCGCTCGTGTCAGCAAAAACATTAGGGATAGTCCGTTAAAACTTTAGAAATAATTTTCATGTTTTGAACAATGTTTATTTTATTCATAGTTTTTCAAGAATTTTGATTTCTTTATCGTTACTGCATGAATAATTATTTGATATTTCTTTTTTTAATAATCAAGTTTATTATTTCAAATAATGGATTCAATATTTTTAATGCAAAGTTTTTGAACGGACTGTATATGCTTGAACTAACTGAACGTGAACTAAATAATTTAGAATTGTTTAAAGTAGCAAATCCTAAAAGTAACATACGATAAAGAGTTTCTCATGATGATGCTTAATCTAGAAAGGTTGAGACCTATTAATCTAGATAGATTAAACCGGTTAACAAAGCATGATGCTTTAAGAGAACTAAAAGTTGGTACTCTTTCAGTTTGTGATTCTTGTCTAGGGGGTAAAATGACACAGAGACATTTATCTAGAAAGGGCCAAAGGGCCAAAGAACCACTTGAACTAGTACATAGCGATGTATATGGACCGATCAATGTACAAGCTAGAGCTAAGCATGAATGTTTCATCACATTTATTGACGATTACTCTAGATATGGTTATACTTACCTAATGCATAGAAAATATGAAACTTTTAGAAAGTTTAAAGACTTCAAAACCGAAGCTGAAAAGCAATCAGGTAAATCTTTGAAAATACTTCGATAAGATCAAGGTGATGAATACTTGGATTTTGATCAAGGATTACCTGTTGGAGTATGGCATTCTATCTCAACTCACAGAAAAATGGTGTTTCAGAAAAGAGAAACCGAACCCTATTGGATATGGTTAGCTTGATGTTAAGTTACTCATCACTACCACTCATATTCTGGGGATATGAACTTCAAACGGCAACCTACATTTTGAATGTAGTGCCTTCTAAGTCTGTAAACAAGACACTTTTAGAGTTAGGAATGACTTCAAACTTTGTTTACATCATTCCCATATATAGAGGTGTCCAGCTAACGTTTTTAGACCCAAGACTAGAAAGTTAGACTCAAGGTCTAAAGTGTGTATATTTGTTGGCTATGCTCCAGAAATAAGAGGTGGGTACTTTTATACTTACAAGGATCAAAAGGTGTTTGTATCAACAAATGTCACTTTCCTTGATGAAATTATTAAATCGTATGGCTTTGAGCAAAATGTTGACGAAGCTTGTGTTTATAAGTTAATTAAAAATAAGATAGTGATTTTCTTAGTTCTTTATGTACACAATATTCTACTAATTGACAATGATGTAGAAGCTTTGTCGAAACTAAAGAAGTGGTTAGTTGAGAAATTTCAAATGAAAGATTTGGGAGAGGCGAGCTATGTTCTCGGCATCCAAATCCTAAAGGATAGAAAGAACAAGCTCTTGGCACTTTCTCGGACATCTTATATTGTTAAGGTGTTGGAGATATTCTCTATGGAATATTCCAAGCAGTATCCTAAGGCACCCCAAGGCAAAGATGATAAAAGAAAGGTTTCTTATGCTTCAGTTGTTGGTAGTCTCATATATGCAATATTGTGTATGAGACCATACATCTATTATGCAATAGGAATTTTCAGTCGTTATCAATCAAATCCTGGTTTAGAACATTGGATTGTAGTGAAGCACATCCTCAAGTATCTTCGGAGAACGAAAAATTATATACTTGTTTTTTCAGGTGGAGACTTGAACTCCACTGGACATACTGATTCTGATTTTCAATCAGATAAGGACAGTCAAAAGTTGACATATGGATCAGTATTCATCCTAGGTGGAGGAGCAGTAGTCTGGAGAAGTATTAAATAATCTAGTATTGCATATTCCACTATCGAAGCTGAATATATAGCGGGTTGTGAAGATGTGAAAGAAGCGGTATGGCTCAGAAAGTTCTATACTAATTTGGAAGTAGTTCAAGATATAGACAAGCCATTGATCCTGTACTTTGACAACAGTGGGGTCGGTAGCTAATTTAAAAAAAAACTAAGGAGTCACAAGAGGGGCAAGCACATTGAGAGGAAATATCATCTTGTAAGAGAGATCGTGCATCAAAAGAATATGATTGTTATGAAGATAGTGTCAGGTCAGAACCTGGCTGATCCTTTTACCAAGACCCTTCCTCCGAAGTCATGTGCGCAATATGGGTTTGAGAGAGATATCACATTTATCAGTGTATGTGATCTAGATCCAAATCATTGATGTGGGTAGTCATCTTAGTGAATCTACTTTATATAATTAGATTATATAGGACATGACCGATGTGGATTAATATCTTTATTAATTTATCGTTTATTATAAAAATTTAATACACATCAAAACTGATGATCATATGCAGATCAGTCTGAATCTTGAGTGGTCATGAACTCATATACATGTCGATTGGATCTTTTGATTTACTTATTAATGTTTATTTGTAAAACAGACTAATGACTTTTATTTTAGAGATTCCGTGACATGGATGACTAGGAACATGATCTTACAATATTTGAAATTCAAGCTTTCCTAACGGATCGTATATTGATTTTCTTAAGGGGCCGTTTGGTACAGGTTAAGTAAGAATGCTGGAAAAGTTAAGTTGCTGGAAAAATTTAAGTAGTAAAGTTAGATGACAAGATATTAAGATTACCATGTTTGGTAACGCATGGGTAAGTCAAAAAATTATTGCAAAGTTTGATTTCCTTATTTAGTATGTAGGATATTTGTGTACAGTTGTGTGGAAAAATTTGATAAAGTTGTTAGGAAAATTAAATAAATTACATTAAAGATATAAAATTATTTATTTCTTTTTTTTTATCAACTTTTAATTTGTTGTCAATAATTATTTATAAATTCTAATACACATTATGTCTTATTTATATATATTATTTTACGCACTAATTAATTAACTATTTTATTAAACCATCAATAAAATTAAATTTACTATTTTTCTCTTACTAAGCAAAAAACTAAAATAATTTTTTTACTACACCATACAAATAAATTGAATGACAAATTATACAAAATTATATAGCAAAATTGTATACACAGTCTCTATTAGCAACTACTAAAAATTTTAATAATTCATGTCGTGTTTGATTAAATTTAATCTGATACCGCAAATTAATTATCATATAATTTTCCTCTTTTATATATAAAAATAAATCTTATATAAATAACTGTCATTTGTATTAACATGTTAAAATATTTAATAAAACATAACAGTTTTCCCGTTACATGTACTTTTTTCAGTAGATATATATATATATACAATACCATGGTTATCAATATCCTTCCGCTTCGACAAAAATGGGTAAAATATTTTAGTTATGATACAGGAACAAAATAGAATAATGATGTGATTTTTTTTTATATTTTGGTTAAATAAAATCTAAAACTGAATATAAATGATTGATGGACACCCCCCATTCATGGTTTCGTCCCACGGATTCGGTTTTCCACACAAAAAATAAGACGTGATAAACAATCCAGTTATATTCTCCTTTATAAATTTTGTATTTTTTAAATATTGATATTTTATGAATAATATTTATTTTAGGGAAGAAACTAATTTTAATTAAAAAAAGCCATTGATATTAGTAACATGTATTCTAATCATTTTGATTTTGTATTTTGTATATATGAAGCATTTATCCATCCTTAATTCAAGCTTAATATTTTATTTCATCCATGCCAATTAACACGCATATCTTAATCTCACGAGACAACCCCGAGACGAGTTGGCGGACGAGTCGGAAGGGATGAAAAAAATCTCAAAAATCGGTATCAGGACAGTATTGGTTCCGCCAGGATCATGATATTTTATTACACTTTTGTGAGGCTTTGGTTTTGAAGAAAATAAAATATCAAAACCAAGTAGAAATAATTTAAACAAATAATGGTATTTTTATGGGGATTTGGAAAAGTAAAAGTAATTTTGAAAAATGTGTAGATGTGTTGTAAGATGAGAAAGTTATTTGGTGAAGTGGATTTTTGTGGGAAAGTGGTATGGAAAGTAATGTGAGATTGTTATTTTACCAGGCTAAATAATTTTACCATGACAAATGATAATACTTTTAACAAACATGGAAAAGTGCTAGAAAATAAGTTTACCACGAATTATACCATGCAGAGAATCGAAAACAAACGATCCCTAAGTGTTGATTCTGGAACTGAAAAGTTATTGAGCTCAAATTTATAATACAATTATATATTGATCATTCACTAGTGAATTAATGGTATTTAAGGATCAAGAGGTAATTAGAAAGGTAAAACTATAATTTTAACCAGCTCTAATTTATGAACCAATAAGTGGAGGAGAGAACTATATAAAGTGATTATATCAATGGATTACACGAAAATACTCTGTAAATATATTTTGTAATTACTAAGAGTGCAATTCCATATTTATAGTGGAGTAATAATAGAATTAATAAATAATATTATTTGATTAAAGAGTTTAATTAATAATCTGATTTATTAGAGCTTAGAGTCATGCGTCCATCGTCCTCAAGTCACATTTGTACTACACAGTCTAGGATGTGAATATTTCAGGACATGAGAAAATGACTAACTTGCGATATGAATTTAATTTCTAAGGTAAATATATAATTATGAGATAATTATATATAATTAATTACTAATTAAATTATTTAATGTAATTTTTTAAAATTATAATTAAATAATTTAATCGGTTAATTTTGTGCTCGATAAGTGAGAAAGAATATTTGATTTATGAAATTAAATAACATTAAATCACTATGAGATAATGATTTGATTTAGTTTATCTAATATGTTAATTAACATATAAGATAATTGATTGTGACATCAGATAAGTTAACTCTGAATTAATTGATATCTAAATATTTTGATTAAAATAAATAATAAATTAAGAAAATATCCATGTGGCATATTGGCCTGCCACATGTCAATCACTGATTTTGAATCAGAGATTGACATAGACTGCTGTAGTGTCACGTGGCACTACAGTGGACACGCGGCACGCTGCAGTGCATCATGTCACTACAGTGGTGTCGTGAGTCATCAGTGTCATGAGGCATTGTGGCTCTTCACGGCACACTGCAGTGCCGGGTGGCACTGCACTGTTGCTCAATTTATTAACTTATGTAAATCCCTAAAAAATCTGATGAGCCTTGACCTAGAAGATATATATTGATATTATTATGTTGGCCTCAGTGCTACAACTACAATTAGTGTGCAATTATGTGATTAAAAGCTCTGTGAGTTTTCCTAATTCTCTCAGAGTTTGGTCTCACAATAGTCATTCTCCAAAATCTCTAGATCTAATGTGTTGAGTATATTTAGAGACGGAAAGTATCTTTGATATATTCTACGTGACCACACACGTCCTAGTATGTTTGATGATTGGTTTGGAAGATCTTGATGTAGATCTCGCAGTCTATTATTCGTGAGATTACAAGTTCATTGTTTGCAAGGACGCTTGATAGACTACAAGAGTTACAATTTATATCTTTGTTTGTCTTAGATTTAACGTATGGATATATAATGGATCCGATCTGAAAAAATATTTTTCAATTAATTTTTTTTTCATCTTTGGGATCTGTGACGATGTGTTTAGAATTTTATAATTACTTTTAAAAAACACCACCACACTTTCCGTCGCTCGTCTCCATGGATTCCAACAAAATGATCAAGAGACCCTTTTTCAGTGAGGGGTGAAAGAGCCACTCAATGCCTCGAATTCGTGCGTAGTGATGTATGTGAGCCATTGAATATCCAAGAAAGCCGTGGTTTTGTAACCTTCACTAATGACTACTCACATTTTGGATATATTTATCTAATGCACCAAAAGTGTGAAACCTTTGAAAATTTCAAAGAGTACAATGTTATGGTCGAAAATCAATTAGAGAAATAAATCAAAATGATATGATATGTTCGTGGTGGAGAGTACTTGCTAACAGAGTTCGAAGACTTTTTAAGAAAGAATGTATTCTTTTTCAGCTTACAGCACCTGACACTCCAGAAAAGAATTGTGTGTCAAAGAGAAGGAATCGAACTTTGTTAGATATGTTTAGATCCATGATGTGTTAGTCATCCCTCCCAGATTCATTCTGTGGATATGCCTTGGAAATATCAGCATACATTCTGAATCAAGTTCCATCAATGACGATGCCCGGTACATCATATGAAAGATGAAATTGATGAAAGTCATCCGTAAACCACCTTAGAATATGGTGTGCCCAGCACATGTTCTGAAATCGAAAACAGGAAAGTTGGCCAGTCAATCAGAATTATTCCTTTTGTAGGATATCCCAAATGAATGAAGGGATACATCTTTTATAGTTCAGCCAACAAGAAAACATTTGTGAGCACGAATGCACGTTTTCTTGAAGCGGACTACATAAGAAGTGTGAAGCCTAAAAACCCTTTTTTCTAGAGGAATTATTGAGTGGGAGGACAGCGACTCCCTAATCAGAAACTGTTTCTGATTCAATAATAGAAGGACTACAGCATGAGTGAGAGCCTATGCAGTCTCAACATAGTGAGAGGGTTGTAAGACAACCTGACATGTACATGTCTTATGGAGATGCCTTAACAACGGTCTCAGATAAGGATCAAGATGAACCTACAGGCCATGGCTGGTCCTGAAGCAAATCTATGGTAAGAAGCCATGAACGTTGAAATATAATGGATGTACTCGATTAAAGTCTGGAAACTTGTAGATCCTCCTGAAGTGGTAAAACTCGTCGGGTGTAGATAGATTATAAGAAAAAGAAAGGTCCAGATGAGAATGTGGAGACATGCAAAGCTAGGCTAGTAACCAAAGGCTATACCCAAAAGGAAGGTATTGAATATGATGATACCTTCTCACCGACGGTCATGCTTAAATCCATCTGAATCCTCATGTCCATTGTTGTTGCCCTTGATTATGAAATCTAGCATATGGATGTGAAGACTGTTTTTCTGAATGAAAATCTTGAATAGCTCATCTATATGACACAACCAGACGGATTCATGGAGAAAGGCCAAGAGGGCAAGGTTTACGAACTATTGAAGTCCATTTATGGATTTAAGCAAGCGTCCCGATTGTGAAATATCATATTCAACGAAACTGTCAAGAACTTTAGTTTTGAGCAGTTAGTGGACGAACCATGTGTGTATAAGCTATACACGAAGGGAAGGTGATTTTTCTAGTTTTTTACATGTATGATATTCTGTTCATTAGGAATGATGTAAGAAAATTATCTGATGTTAAGATTTGGCTTGCAAAGCAATTTGATATGAAAGATTTTAGAGAAGTTATCTTTGTCCTAGGTATTCAAATCTTTCAGGATCGGAAGAATAGACAATTGCCATTGTCTCAAGCATTTTATATTGATAAGGTGATGGATCGCTTCGGTATGCAAGACTCTAAGAAGAGATATCTTCCTTTCAGTATGGAGAGTATGCCTTAACAAAAGATTGAAACATATAGAGAGTAAGTATCACATGATTAGAAAGATTGTTTAGTATGGAGATATTGTAGTAACATACTTATCGACGATCAACAACTTAGCAGATCCATTCACAAAGACTTTAAGCAGTAAAGTCTTTGATGGACATCTGGAAGGCATAGAGGATACGAGATTGTACACCCTAATTTAGTCCAAGTAAGAGATTGTTGGAATTATGTCCATAAAGTATGGTGTAATAACTATTTATAATTATTTAGTTATTAATAAATGAATGTTTTTTCTATTAATTAAAACGTGTTTATAATTTACTCAAGTCCTAGAACTATTGTCAACGTAAAAAGAGTAAAGACAGAATGGTCTTAGTATTTCAAACAAACTCTTCTAAAATAGTTCAGAATGTTATTCACGGTCTTAGGATCGACTGGACAATCGAGTCTGATTATGACTATTAGGTTGAACCAAAGAATGTCGGTCTTGGGGTATGGGAGTGGAGACTCTAACGGTTGACCTAGACATATTGTGGAATATGTTAAATTGACCAGTAACCAATTAGTTTAAAGCAAAGTCGTTTATCTAGCTCTAAATCTAATCATTACACATATAAGAGTATTTTCATAATTACCTTAATCCTGAGGTGCATACAAAACTTAACTTAGTTAGTTACAATCTTTGATATGATAAATGAGTGAGTTTGAATTGCCAGATAATACATCAACTATTGGGATCATGATTCAATTATGTTGGAGTTGTGTGATTCACAGATATGAAAATTCGTGGTGAGATTGCAAATGCAACAATATCACTTTATACTTTATTGATGGTTGTGTGAATAAATTAACTTGACCAAGTATCCGATGAAATGAATCATTAAATAAGACATGGTAAACTGTAAGAGATAATTCATTGTTATGTCTTTCTTATTCACAGACAATAAAGGAGTTCATGAAATTATAACTATAAGGGTAAAATGGTAATTTTACATACCACTATTATTACTGATATTCACGAAGGGAAATATGTTAAAATATTCTGTGGACCGTGAAATAAAAGAGTTTATTTGCACCAACAGAAAATGTAGCGCGCATGAATCGAGAGTTGATTCGGCATCGGACTTATAATGGAGTCGTACGATGTCATGATTAAATAACTCAAGAATTTATGGAGTAAAATTCGTTGAGAATTTGAAACCTATAGCTTTATTCATGCGGTTTCATTTTTTCTCAGGAGTAGCTCACAAGGACGTGAATGAAAAATAACACCAGTTGGACCAAAAACGTGTTTTGGACCAAGGTATATTTCTCGAACCCATAAGTGATTGATGTTGTCACTTGATTAGTGAAGAGCAAGTAATTAATGTTCAAATTAATTTATTGATTATTTTTTAATTATTAGATCATTTTTAAATAAAAAATAATAATTTAATTTATCAATTTGAATTGATGAATTTGGACACAATATTGGCTCTGTGGAGATATGTAATTTTTGGCAATAGCAAATATTAGGGGGTGAATTTTTGATAATTTAACATATAGGGGTATTTGTGCAAATTTTGTAATTATTATATAAGGGACGGCAATTTGGTTGCATCCCTAACCCTACCACGGTGTGTGATTACACAGAGTAGAGAAAAATAGTTTCTCTCCCTCCCAATAGTTGCCACCAAAATACAGAGAGGAAAAGGAAAAATTTAATTTTTCTTCTCCAGTTGTTTTGAGAGCTCACACTTAATTCCTGATCAACATCTGATTGCGATATACTTTTGAATCCTACGAGTGGTTGTTGGTGTGAAGGTTGATTCGAGTTCTACAATGGACGAAAAACATAAAGACATTCAATAAGATTTCACCAAGTTAGAAATTTTTCGATACAACATAATTATAAATTATTTATACATTTATTGAATACGTTTAACTAAGTATGCATAATCGTATGTTCCGTTTTAATATTTAATATGATTAAATGGTTGATGTGAATTTTTTTTATTTTTTACTCATGAACCGTTCGTGGTTCATTAATTTTTTTCTTAAATTTTAAAACCCGATCCAACATAATTTTTAAAGCTTATCAAGCAAAGCGAGTATGAGATGATGGAGCAACTTAATTGCTTGCATATCCTTATTATCATTTTTTCTTAATTCAAAACCACATTGCCAAACATAATTGAAGGTTCTAAATTAAGCATATGTCTGTCATGACATTACGGTAGATAAGTTGAGTGAAATTGTGAGAAATATTACTGCGACAAATTTTTTCACTTTCACATATGATGAAATCCTACCGATGGTACTAGACACACGAGAGCTCTACATATATCGGTGAAGTGTAAAGATTATGTTGTTGCAAAAGTATTGATTGATAATGGTTCGTCTCTAAATGAAATGCCAAGATGTACACTAGCAAAGCTCCATGTGGACATGACACATATACGGCCGAACATGATGATAGTAATAGCATTCGATGGTAGCCGAGGAGAAGTAATCGGGGACATTGAGATACTAATTTGAATCAGACCATGCCTATTCGATATTGTTTTCAAGTGTGGACATAACTCCTGCATACAATTTTCTTTTGGGTCGACCGTGGATTCACTCTACTGGAGTAGTACCGTTTTTCCTACATCAGAAGCTAAAATTTATAGTGGATCATAAACTTATACGTATATATGAGAAAGAATACTTACTGATATCCAAGTCGTCATGCCATAAGTTAAGGTAGCAGAAGAAGCATTGGAGTGCTCATTTCAATCATTTAAACTTGTCAACACCATGTTTTTTGCTAATGGTAAACTCTATCCAACTCCAAGCCTATCAAAAGCATCTTAGGTGGTGGCAAAGCTTATGAAAAAATGAGGATACAAGCCAGGAAAAGGACTCGGGAAGGAGCATCAAGGCATGAATAAGTTAATCGAATGGGAGAAGAATGAACACAAGTTTGGGCTTGGATATAGATCGACCAAGGCTAATAGAGGGAGAGTGGAAGCTTAAAACAATGAAAAGAGAATCGATAGGCTCGAAAATAGGGATTTCGGTATGAAAATGGCAATCATACCACATATTTCTGAATCCTTCAGAATAATTGGCTAAAAAAGAGCAGTACGACCTTGAAGATGATATAGCCCAGCTTTCAATTATTGAAATCTTGGGAATATTATCAAATGCAAGTACAAAAGACTTGATTTCTCGATATGATTCAGATCATGAGCTTAACAATTAAGATGTCACCAGGCTGTCAGTGCTTCTTGAGGATTTTTAAGAGTAATTTATTAATGCCAAATATCAAATGATTTTGTCCAATGTCTTAGGAATTGTGTTGTAATGGGCCTACATTTTTATCTGTTTCATGTCATTTCTTCGAATGAAAGTTTAAAAACTTATTTCGTTTCCTTCTGTTAATAATAAATACGATTACAGTTCTTTTTTTTCTTCCTCTCTCTCTCTCTCTACTTTTTTCCTTTTTTGAAATGTTGTTCATACTCTTGCATTTTTTTATTTTCTTTTTTTTTGCCTTCCTTTCATCCAATAATCTAATTTCGGTTTGAGAATGGTTATTTTGAAAACAATAGCATAAGTAATAATTTCAACAATCCCATTCTTAGCGTAGTGTCAGACGAAAGTGATGAAGATAATTTTGAACCATCTCTGAATAGGTTAAGAATGGTAGAAGAGTATGATCAAATAACTCAACCTTATCTTAGGATTGGATGGAGAGACAAAAAAAGTCCAAATTGGCACTTCTATGACAAGCAAAAGCCGCCAACAATTAATTGACTTACTAAAGGAGTATATGGATGTCTTTACATGGTCTTACCAAGATATGCCATATCTAAACGTTGCTATCGTGGTCCATCATTACCGTTTATGCCCGAAAGTAAACTAGTACGAAACAAGTTACATAAAATGAAGTCAGACATGCTGGTACATATCAAAGAAGAAGTTAAAAAGTAATTAGATGCGAGTTTTCTAGAAGTAGCAAAATACCCTGAATGAGTTGCTAACATAGTCCCAATGCTGAAGAAAAATGAGAAAGTAAGAATGTGCGTCGATTATAGAGACTTAAATCGGGGAAGCCCCAATGATGAGTTTCCATTACCCTACATCGATGTCTTAGTAGATAACATTGCAGGACATTCAACATTCTCTTTCATGGATGATTTTTCAGGGTATAACCAAATCAAATGGCTCCTAAAGACCATAAGAATACCACTTTTATAACTTTATAAGGTACATTTTGTTATATGGTTGACCATTTGGTCTAAAGAATGTAGGGGCAACTTACCAATGAGCAATGGTAACACTATTTCATGATATGATGCATAAAGAAACTGAAGTTTACAATTATGATATTATCACCAAATCACGTCAAGAGGAAGATCACACTAGCACTCTGCAGAAACTATTTGAACGGTTGATAAAGTTTCACTTAAAGCTTAACCCAATAAAGTGTACATTCGCAGCATCTTCAGGGAAGCTACTTGGCTTTGTCGTGAGCAATAAATGAATAAAAGTTGACCCCAACAAGGTTCGAGCCATCATTGCTATGCCACCACCTCGAACTCAAAAGAAAGTTAGAGGTTTCTTAGAGAGATTAAATTACATAACTCGGTTCATCTCACAGCTAACTGCAACTTGTGAACATATTTTTAAACTTCTCCTCAAAATTGATATAGAAGGATGGAATGAAGATTGCTAAAATGCTTTTGAGAAGATTAAGCAATACTTGTAAAATCTACTTGTACTTGTTCCTCCAACTTTAGGGCGTCCACTCATTTTGTATCTTACAGTAACAGAAAAATCCATGGGTTGTGTACTTGGTAAGCACAACGCCTCTAGAAGGAAAGAACAAGCAATATAGTATTTAAGCAAAATGTTCACAAAGTATGCGGCTAATTATTCGATGCTGGAGAAAACGTGTTATGCATTAGCCTAGGTTGCTCAATGGCTTAGACAATACATGTTATACCACACCATTTGGTTAATTTCAAAGATAAATCCAATCAAGTATATCTTTAAAAAGCATTCACTTTTTGGGCGAATTACTAAATGACAAATGTTACTCACGTAATATAATATTCTCTATGTCACGATGAAGTCAATAAAATGAAGTGTACTTGCTGATTATCTGACAGATCAACCAGCGCAAGATTATGAGCCTATGAAGTTTGATTTTCCTGATAAGAACATCTCAATCATATTAAAAAATGAAGAAGAATCTATGGATACAGAATTGTGGACAATGTTATTTGAAGGCGCGTTTAATGATATGGGACTACTACTACAAATTTGGGTTTAAATGACAGCAAGGTATTAGTTTTTATGACAAGTCTCTTAAACTTGTCATCTAAAAAAGGTTTTGTAGTGTAAAAAATTTGATTTTAGCTAACATGACAGGTTTTACTTAACCTGTCATAATAATTTCACCTATTATGACGGTGAAAAACTAAGTTGTCATAACCAAGAATGCACAATGTTATCACTGTCATTGTATTGAAAATATTCAATAATTACAAAATTACCACCTTATATGCTAACCCTAATTCATTATCTTTCTATCTCTCACTTTTTTCAGATCTGGGAATAGAGAGAGGAGATCGACAGAGGACCTAGGGTTCTTTTCTCGCTTCCCATATCCTCTCTCTTCTCTTATCTCTCATTCTCTCTCTCCCCTTTCTCTCTCACAACAAGTTGCACGCTTTGCAACCGAGAAAGAAAATGTCTAATCAGTATGCTCAAGGCAGGCGAGACAGAAACAAGAGATTTACAAAATTCTGGATGAAGTACTTGCCCAAAAATGACAATTAAACCACAAATGAACAGCCAAAAACTTAATCCTACACTCTCCGATTCCCTCAGACAGTTGCCGCCCAACCAATCCAAAGTTGTAACTGCGACTAACAATTCCATATCATCGAGGAGTAGGGTGCGGTTGAATGACAACAAAGACTGGGATTCTAACAGAGCTCATGTTGAAAAGTTTGTTAGTTACTTGCCCCAAGACGAGGCAGTCGCGGCTGGTCTTCACGCTGAGTAAGGTGGAATGGATCCGCTCAAATCTCAGAAAGTTGTGGACCTTTTGAATAGAGAGTTGTCGCGGTTGCTCAAGTTGAACCCTAAAGAGTTTTGGAGAGAATTTACTCCAAAGATTCTTTGTCTGCAACTAACTTTTGAAATTGGGATGATGCGTTTTTTGCTCATTGAAATAGAAGGATATGAAGTTGAGTTGATTGAATTTGATACATTTTAGGATATCACTTATTTCACTGATATGGGTGTGCTGATAAGCGTCCATATTTTTTACCTATATAATATTGTTTGATTAAGATGCTATGTGGGTATAAGTGATTTTTAGTGGACAACTCTTACTTAACATATCTGATTTGTTTTGGAAAAGTTTCTTGGACAAACCAGAATCATTTCATTTCTGTAGAATTCTGCTTAAAAAATGAATTATATTGCATGGAGTTTATAGAAATTTGTGTTCTCTAATATAGGAATGAGCTCCTCTTTTTTATTAAATGCAAGACTGTTGAAGAGTACTCTCATGACTAATGCCACTGTTCTTGTTGACTTTTTCACTCCTTTTTAGTGGTTAGGGACACATCATTGCACAAATTTCTGACAACTTTCCAAAATACAAGAGCAGATGGTATGATTTCCCTCATCGTGGAGCCAAGGGAATAGTTGCTGGTCATTGTTTGAGAGTTTGAATTAAGCCGTCGAGTTTTCATGTTATTGCATCGCATGTAAGTTGCAGTATATATTCCCATATGTTATGAAAAGCTAGAAATGGTCTTCATTCAGATCATGATCTGCATCATCCCTTGTCTTAACTTGAAGTTTGTTCTCTGTAGATCTTTTAATAGGGATCCTGGTGCTCGGGCAGCTGATAGCCTTAGTCCAAAGGATCATGGAGGTGGTTATGCACTTTAATCTCTATATGATATGCATTTGAACAACCTTCTATTTTTTATTCATAATATTTATGAACTTAGACATTCATCATTGTTAGAGTTACATGTAATAATCAAAGTAAAAGTACAAGTTAGTTTCAAAGTACAAGTTATTTTAATCAATATGCATATATTGATCTGTCTGCATTGGATGTGTATGTGCATTTTGCAGTGTAGAATTTTGTGCCCATATGAATGTGGCTATGAGATATTAAAAGAAAAGAATATGGCTATGATAAGCTTACCTGGAAACTATTGTTGGGTATATAGCTAAAATATAAAAAATGAAATTGGCAATATGCATGTTTTATTGTGATAGAAGTACATACCAACATAAAATCTCACTGACTAATATATTGTATGTTCTCTTTTTCTGCTACACCGGCATTCACTGTCTTTCTCTATAGTTACTTTACAGGAAAATAAATTGCTAGACCTGCCAAAGTTGTTTGATATATGTGCTATATATGGCCATGAGAATGAAGATTTAACAAGAATTCTGGTAAATGTTTCGACAACATAATTATGTTAATGCATAAGGTCTAGTTTATGTTTGCTTTTTAATTTAGTAGTTTCCACTAAGCATTGTCTTAGTTATAGCTTATAGTGCATTGGTTTTAACATTTCCCTCACTATCATGATTTAATCATTGTGGGTAAAAGGAGGAATATTGTAGGATAAGAGAACAAGAACTTATCTTAGCATTTTAGAGTTAATCTTTTTAATGATGGAAACACCAGTCGTACCCTTTTGCAGCATAAGATCGTGTTGTGTTAGATATTAATAACATTAGTGCATGTGTGTGGTAAATGGTTCAAAGCTGCCTATATATTGATTGAAGAATAACTGTTTGGCAACAAGCTAGCAAAGAGGTCCTTATTGATGTATCCATAGATGGACACAAGAAAGAAACATGACTTTTATGTTTGAAGTAAAAAAGAAGTTGAAACTACCATGATTAATCCATTCCCCCTCATTGACCACATATTCTGACTTTCCAACTTCCAGGTTGAGAATGCTTTAAATGTCCATCCCATTATCATCAACAGTTTGACTTCCGTTGCATAACATTTTTTTAGCATCGTCCATACTATGCATCAAAGATGCAGTTCATTTTTTTAGGTATTTTTTTTCAATTCAACTATGTTCATAGTTGATTCAGATCAGATTTATTAAAATTTACTAGTTTAGGACTGGTGACTAGCAAAGTGAAACAATATGCATCTCCCTGAATGGTTTAACATTAGGAATTAGCTTGGACGATAAGTGATGGTGAACGAATTGGGAGGAAGGTTATTTAGATATGTAAGGGCAAGTAGAAACATTGAGGTCTGGGTTTGGATTTCCATGATGTTTTGGATATTAGAATTAAAACTAAAGAGGCATCATTTGTCATCAATAATAGTTTATACTTTTATGAGTAATTTCATCTTTATTTATTCTAGCGCTTGTGGTGCATTCTTTTCTACATTGCACTTTGTACAATCAATCTAGAAAACCTTCATTTATTTATATTGGGGCTTTTTCTATGCTCTCATTAAGAATTTACACCTCGTTGAGAATTCATTCCAATCGTTCTTGACAACATTATTATTGCCATTTTGCAAATCATGGTCAGTCATCATCATGGAAATTTGATCTGTGTCCCAGTAATTTGTGTGGTGTTTGTTATTATGTGTATGCATATAACTACCATTGCTTGATATTTTATTTATACGTGTACTTGAAGATCAAACATGATGTTTGGCAGATAATTTGATTTTTTTATTCAGTTATTCTAAATATTTTACTAATTGGATAATAGATTGTTAAGAAACAGACGTGCCCACTCACACATATTGACAATACACCAGCACTAATATGCAGGCCATCAATATGTTCCTCGTTTTAAAGTTAAATAATATTAATGAAAAACTGTCATGGGAAGACAGGTTTTTGCCTTTCCATGACAGTATTTTTAAAATGACCCTTTAATGACGGAGATTCACCGTCATTATAGGTGTTTTTATGGCACCTATAATGACGGTCAATACCCATCGTTAAAAGTGTTTCTGCGGCACCTGTAATGACTGGCAATCCTTATCATTTAAGGTAATTTTGGCGGCACCTTTTGAGGACGGTTTTTGGTAAAATGAGTTTAGATGACAGTCCGATAGATGACAGTCGCATCCCCGTCATTAAAGGGTTTTGCTGACGGGTTTTCACCGTCATCTAAGCCTCATTTTGTAGTAGTGGACATGGAATTGGGGAAATCCTCTTATCACTTGAGGGAAAGCTTTTCCCATTCATGGCAAAAATATGCTTTGACTGTACAAACAATGTGGTAAAATATGAAGCATATTCCATGAGAATTCATGTTGGATCTTTGAGTGTATGGAGATTCATTATTAGTGATATGATAACTAAATGGGGAATGAGAAGCTAGAGACTCCAAGTTGATACTTTATAACAAAAATGTAACCAAGTTAAGTCAAAATTTTGAAATGACCTCATTTGAGCATATACCCAGAGAGAATAATGAAATCATAGATGCACTGACAACTCTAGCGTACATGTTTACTGTAAACTTTAAAGAGGAAGTTCAACCCATAAAAATTGAGATTCGAGATTTTCATGCTCATTGCATGAGCATTGAAGAAGAGCCAGACGCAACACCATGGTATTACGACATCAAGCAGTATATAAAGAATTGGGGTTATCCATCCAAAGCTTCTGAGAATGATTAACGCACTATCAGAAGGTTATCTATGGGTTTCTTTTTGGATGGTGAAATACTCTAGAAAAGAAACTATGATATGGGGATTTTAAGATGTGTTGATGGAAGGGAAGTGAATCAAATCATAGAGGAAGTTCATGAAGGAATTTGTGGTGTCCATATTAATGGTCATATGATGGAAAAACAAATCTTGAGAGTAGGATATGATTGGTTGACTCTAGAATCTAACTGCATCAAGTACGCCAATAGATGTCATAACTATTAAATTTATGCGAATAAACTTCACGTACCAGCATCCCCTTTACATGTCAGGTTGTGCCTTGGCCGTTCTCTATGTGGGGTATGGACATCATTGGTCCTATCACGTCAAAGATCTCTAACGGGCACCATTTCAGTTTGATTTTTATAAATTACTTTACCAAATGGGTGGATACGAGTTCTTATTCGAGCGTAACCAGAAGTGTGGTTGTTAAATTTATTAAAAAGAAGATAATTTATCGGTATGGTTAACCTGAAAGGATCAACACAAATAACGGGACAAATTTAAACAATAATACGATGAAAGAATTATGTGAGTAGTTCAAAATTAAACATCATAATTCATCTCTTTATCGTCCAAAGATGAACGGAGCAGTGAAAACAGCCAATAAGAACATAAAAAATATCATAGAGAAGATGACAGAGGTTTATAAGGATCGACACGAGATGATCATTTTTGCACTATATGGGTGCGCGCATCAGTCTGAACATCAACTGGGGTAACGTCATTCTCTTTGGTATATAGCATGGAAGCGGTCCTTCCAATCGGGGTTGAAATTCCCTCTCTCAGAGTCTTAATGGAGGTGAAATTAGAAGAAGTAGAGAGGGTACAAACACGATATGAGTAATTGAATTTTATCGAGGAAAAAAGATTGACTACATTATGTAAATGGCAGCTATATCAAAGAAAAATGATACAAGCGTATGATAAAAAGTTATGTCCCTAATGTTTCTGAGAAGAAGATTTGATGTTAAAAAGATACTCTCATATCAAGAAGATTATCATGGAAAATGAACCCTAAATTATGAAAGACTTTTCATAGTTAAGAAGGTCTTCTTAGGAGTACTTCGTTTTACCGCATTAGTTAATTCTGATGCGGTCAAGAAGTACTTCGTTTGACCGCTCTAAGTATGAGAAAAGCAAAGTTGGGCAAAAAAATATTTTCAAAAAGAGTTGTTTTGAATACTGGAGAAATTCTTATTCCATAATTTTTTCAAATTCTTGTTTGTAAACATTGTTCATCATCAATGAAGAGCATTTTTTTCAGTTGACAAATATATATACTTCGTCTTCCCATTATTTCCATTATTTCTTATTCCTCTTGATTCCAAGGTAAATACAAATATCATTAATTACTCTTGAAATAACTCAGAAGTATAAACTCGGTCAGGTGAAAGCTAATTGATTAAAAAAAGAAGAAAGAAATTAAGAAGGATAGTCTGAATGTGAGGAGAAATTTGAAAAATCAGCATAAGAAAAGTCAGTATGCGCATGATTAGCTAAAACACGATTGGAGGATTACAATTACAAGTACATAAAAGAAGAAAAATATGGAGAAATTATTCATTTATCTTCATCATCAATATGGAGTTGAATACTGGGGCATAAACCAATAAATAATGATACATCATTTTCTTGAAAGTATGCACAATACTTTATTGCAAGTCTATGATCCTAGGCCAAGTGATTGTTTTGAAGGGTGACAGATATGTCGACATTAGTCAACTTTCAAAAAATCATCAAATATTTGTTTTTTAAATGTTCATAATCATGCATAGCATGCATTCATTCAAAATCACTATTTTACATTTATATTCAATAATTACAATGCATAGACATGCATCACATTGCTTTGTTTTGATACAATTCAAGTGCATGAATCATTTTAGGATATTCTTTTGAGATCCACACATGACTTTCCAACATTTAGAGCCTGCATTAGTCCAACTTTGTCTACCATATGAAACTAGTATAAATCAGATCAAATATCATTTTCATTTTCCCTGGTTAAGTTGAACCCGAATTGAGTCGAGGTCGAAACCTGCGTTTATCCAAGTCCGTTACTTTTCAAATATCTCTAGTTAAATCGAACCCGATTGAGTCAATGTTAAAGCCTATGTCTATTCAGATCTGTTTTTCTTTGAAATATCTCAGTTAAATTAAACTCAAATTGAGTCGATGTCGAAGACTGTGTCTATCAAGGTCCATTCTTTTCAAATATCTCAGGTTAAATTGAACTTGAATTGAGCCGAGGTCAAAGTCTGTGTCTATCCAGATCTAATTTATTTTCAAACATCTCAGTTAAATTGAACCTAAATTGAATCGAGGTCAAAGCATATGTCTATTCAGATCTGTTTCTTTATCTTCGGTTAAATCAAATTTGAATTGAGTCGAGCTCGAAGCCTGTGTCTATCTGGATCCGTTTCTTTATCTTGGATTAAACCAAACTCGAATTTAATTGAGGTCGAAGCATGTGTATCTATCCATGTCCATTTCACAATTCTGTCATTTTATAGAGTTTGTATCAGTCAAAGTTTCTATTCCCCTTATCCATATATTATTTTCTTATACTGATCAAAATAATTATCTATATCTTTGTACACATTCTAAGTTCAAAAGTGTGAATAAAGGAAGGTAGTTGTAGATTCTGTATTTTATTTTTTGGCTCGTCTGAGACTATGTCATGTATATGATTTGAAAAATAGCCCATTGACTAAAAATGAGAAAGAGAGTCTAAGAAATATAAAAAATGAGCATAAGGAATAAAAGAAAAAAGTGAAGCTCTAAATTTACCTATAAATAGAGAGGAGATCTTCACTTGAGAGGAGATCTTTTGGAGAGAGAAAGAGAGGTCTTGAGAGAGAATGAGAAAATGTCTTTTAAGAGAGAGAGTTAGTGAGAAATAAGAGAGAATTTCTAAGAGAGAGAAAGAAAGTTTACATTTATTACTATTCATCTTCTCTCATTAAGGTAGTTTAAATTTTTTGCACCTTAACTAATTAGATCTATTGTTCATTGTTCTTCATCATTTCTCATTCACACTCATGTACTGTATATTCTTTGTTTCCCTTTCCATAAATAAAAGTTGAAGTGTTTGTTCATTTTTTTCTTCATTATTTTACTCTTAATCTTGAGTTTTTATTTCAATACGTTGATGTTTTTCTTAATTTGATAATGAGATATGTTTGCCATTAACTCAATCAATGATGATGAGTATAAATCCTTTGAGAGATGTAAATTAACTCAATGTGAATCAACCACTTAATGGGTTAAAAGCGTACATTGTATGTAAAAAAATCTCATATGATATTTCTCATACATAAAAAATGCATAAATATCATGTAGAGTGTTAAACATCTATATGGGTAAAGATTATTCAAATATTAAAGCTTTAAATCTTTTTAATATCACAAGTTGATCTTTTTAGATCTTTTTGTCATTTTTTGTGACGCTCGGTTGAACTAGTTACCGTCCATAATTCTTATTTTTCTTTTTGATTAGCAACAATTGAAGAAAAGAAAATTTATGGTAACTAGTGTTGGGGGTTATGTGCTCAAAGCATGTGTATTGACATTTTGATATGAAATCTAATGAGGATTACATTTTTCATATTATTGTTTAATAATTTATATAAATATCTAAAAATTTCATATTCATTAATGGGCTATGACATTATAGTACGAGAGGATTAAAATCATAGATAATGAATAAATATGTCAGTAACATATTAAAATATATAATCTTTAATGATGGTTGCTAGTACAGTTCACTAAGCATTATGAATGCATGTTATCTAAATCTGGATGATCAATGTATATAGACATCTATGTGAATGTACTTTATATAATGAGATTATATATGATTGGGCCGATGTGAATTAATATCTTTATCAATGTGTTGTTTATCATAAAGATTTGATACACATCAATTCGATGATCATATATAGACCAGTCTGAATCCTGAGTAGTCATGAGCATGCATGTCTACGGGATCTTTTGATTCTTTCGCTAAGATTTATTTGTAAAATAGGCTAGTGACTTTTATTTTGGAGATTCAGTTATGTAGATGGCTGAGAATATGATCTTGCAAGATTTAGAATCTAAACTTTCCTAACGAATCGTATATTGGTTCCCTTAAGTGTTAATTCTGAAACTGAATGGTTATTGAGCTCAAATTTATAATAAGATTATAAATTAGTCATTCACTAGTGGATTAATGGTACTTAAGGATCAAGAGTTATTTAGAGGGGTAAAATAAAAATTTTAACTAGGGGTAAAAGGACTGACTTGTAAATGAATTTTTATTATGGGGCAAGTACATGATTATGAGATAATTATGCGTGATTAATTAATTAATTGAATTATTTATATATATAGAAATAATTTTCAGAAATTATATATAAATAATTATCAATTATTTTTCTAATTATCGATAAGTGAGACAGAATATTTAATTTATAAAATTAGATAATTAAATTATTATTATATAATAATTTGAATCAACTAAATTTGTTATTTGTGAAATAACAGATAATTTAGTTGATATGGATAAGCAGAGATGATAATTTTGAATTAACTGATATCTAGATATTTATATGATTAAAATAAATATTTATTTTACATCGATTGCCCTGTATCGATCAATGATTAGGAATCATAGAACACCATGAACTTCTGTAGTGCCACGTGGCACTACAACAATAAGCGTGTAACACTGTAGTGCATGTAAGACTTGTGGTACTGCAGTTCTACACATTATACAGTGGGTCCCATTGTATTGGGTAATTTGAAATTAAATATTAATTTTTAATTATCCTTAAATATCTGATACGTCATTATCTAGAAAAAATATAAATATTATTCTAATGGCCTTAGTTGATGAATAAATTCATCAGTTTATCAATCAAGAATTGAATTGAGAACACAGTTAGTGTCAGAGTATTTTGTCTCTGTGAATAAAAGTTAATCAAATCTCTAAAAGAATAATCATTGAGTTCTTTTAGAGAATCGGCTCACTAAAATTCTTTTCAGTAAATCTCTAGATCTCATGTGTTGAGTACATCTAGAGATAAAAAAAGTGTCTTGTAATATTCGACGTGCTCACACATGTTTTAGTGTGTTGAGGATTGACTTGGAAGATCTTGACGTGGATCTTAGAGATTATTGATCATTGAAACGGTTTCGTGGGATGAATGATCGATCGGTTTTGCAAAGACGCTTGATATATATTACAATGAGTATATGGTTCCTAACCTTGTATATTGTAGATTTAATGTATAAATATAGAATGGATTCTGACTGATTGAGAATAGTTTTCAATAAAAAGTTTTTATATGGTTACTTGACGTTGCGCAAATTTTGTTTTATAAAAAACTTTTATATTTATTAAAAGTTTAATTTTTAAATGACCACGCACGCACTGTGACGCCCAACAACTAGTAGATTATGTCATCAAAAATAAAAATGGTATATTTTTACCTCCAAAAAATATTTTTATTTGAAGATTTTATCATCATTTTTTATGTGACGCTCGATTTAACTAGTTATTGTCCATAATTTTTCTTTCTATTTAAATAGCAATGATTGAAAAGAAGAAAATAATGGTAACTAGTAGACTAGGTGTAACAAATGATATACTCACACCAACTATGTATTTTAATATATATATAATATATATATATATATATATTATTTTATAAAATTTAAAATTTACATAGTTCAAATTTATTTATAAGTAAAGAATTTAATATTGATTTATTGATATTATTATAATCATATTACAAAAATAAAAAAAGAGGTTGACAACCCTCTGTTCTATTCTCGACAGAGGGTAGCTGCGGTTAGCAACCTTGTCCCCCCATTTTATTTTTCTTTTTCTACTATTTTCATTTTCTTTTTTCTAATTTTCTTTGATTAACACATGTTAAATCCTTTGTTATTTCAATTTACATTTTAAGCATTCCTCTTCTTTTACATATTCTACATATTTTTTTATTACACACATCGTCTTCAAATATGTCACATATTTTATATTTTTTTAACTTTTCTTTATCTTTTTTTTCTTTATAATTGTTGTTATTCTTATTTCTTATTTATTTATGTATCATTGTTATAGTGTCATACTTATAATGTGATCATTGTCTCATTCTCTTATCGTTAGAGGTAACAATTAGATTCAAATTTTGTTAATTTCATTATTTAGTTTTCAATAAAAAAAATTCGATGACGGACTTTGAGATTTTTAGGATACCAAATTTCTCAAACTATTGAGGTGAAGAGTTATTTTTCAGGATATTGAGAATAACTCCAATAATGTTTTGATTTTCAAAAATAGAAATAAACAAATTATTTTTCAATAGTATTTGTACCACCCATTAGAAGTCATTTATTTAGATTCATTTTATGATACAAAAATATACTTATTGGGGCACTCAAAATATAAAAAAATTTACTTTTATTTATTTATTTTTTTTAAATAATTTGGATAGTTTTTGATTGAATTGACTAATAATTTTAATAATGAGTATTGTGGGGTGCTAATACATTCTCCACATACAAATGACTCCCGAACTAACTTTATGTTTTTGTAGACCAAAATTTTTATTTTTTTAATTGAGTGACCAATCACGCCTTAAAATAATTAGTAACGACTTCAAAATTCATTTTTTTAAAATGATTTTTCAATCGTTGTGACAGTATGTACCTACTAAAGCTTTAATCTAATGAATGAAAGCCTACAGAAATACTTATAACAATATGTTGTGATTTTTGTACTCTATACTTAAATTTAATTCGTTCAATCTATAAATTATTCCAATAAAAGTTTGTTAAAATAACTTTAAATTAGCTACGCGTCAAGTATTTTTAAGGTGGAAAATGTTGCACCCATTCATCGAAGGTAATTCATAAGTGTCGCACTTAAACTTGATGTCTTTCATTCAATTAATGCATACTCCTAGAACCCCATGAACATTAGACTAAAATAAAGTTAAAAAAATAATATAATAATATTAGAATTATTATATGAAAGTTCATTCTCCTTTTTAATCATATTAGAATTCTCATACGGAAATTCATCCTCCTCTTAAATTATTAAATCCTAAATAATGATGTTATTCTCTCCACCAATGCATGTATTTTGATCAAGTGTATGTCAGGAGACATTAAGCTCAGTTATAGATGAATTTACATTTTCAAGAAAAATTAGGTGCATGAATAAATATAGTACTAGCTATAAATGAAAGAAAATTAATAATCTCTTATATTTCTAGAAATATCGAATTTTCCTTCCACTTGACGTACACAATACTAATTTGATTCCTTATAATACATATATTTCCGTGAATCTTAAGAATAATTTAGCAAGATGAAGTGAAGATGATGATTTGTTATTCTATTATGAACTACATAATCCTTGAGTAAGCACTACTGACGATGATAATTGTATTTACGAACATGCTACATATTCCCTTTTTTATAATATTAAATTCATTTATTAGTTAATATGCTTACGATGTCATGAATATTGTATCTATTTGTCTTGCAGAAATTGAAAGACGTGTATGAATTTAAGGAAACTCCTATATGTTTTATTTTGTTTGCATTGCTATTGGTTGTGAATAGAATATGCATTTTTTTAATAGAATATGATGCAATGCTATGACGTCTATATCATATGTTTCTCATTTTCATTTTTGTTAGTTTGATAAAATTAGTAAAAGAACCAGAACTAAATTCACTATACATAGAGATTAATTGAACATACACAAAATAAACATCATAGTAAAATAATATGCGGCAAAACAATATATGAATCACGTGCATTGCACGTGGTAATAACCAGTGTGTGTATATATATATATGTATGTATATATATATTTATACACACATGTATGAGAGAGAAAGAGAACAAAACTAAGATATAAAACCTATTCGACAAATTTTCATCAACATTTGGGTTTACAATTGTTCTCAAAATCACAAAAAATATAAATCTCCTTAACAACTTTTCATATTTTAATATCATTGTACATTTTTTCATTCTTAATAGTATTAACACACATATTATTCAATTAGAGTGATTAAGCAATCATTCATCCACTCGATCCATGCATTTAATTTTTTTTATAAATTTCATTGCATAAAATTGTTAGGTAGAGCCATGGAGGTGGAAGAGATAAAAGTTAGAGAATTAAGAGATGTCTCAGAGATAGAATGTGCAAGAGGGAGAGGGCAGCGAAATAAAAGATTTCAAGTAAAAATGTTAGCACTGAAATAACATGAATAAAACTTACTTAAATTAATAAAAAATACTACAACTTAAAAACTATTTGGATTTTTGTTAAAATAAAAAATTTGTACACTAAATAAAGAAAGCAACAAATTTTTTAGTGAGGTCACGTGCCTCGCTCCCTCTCAATCTATAATCTATAACAATAAAATTACCAAAAATTGGATAAACGTTCTTGCACTGGTTTGTCCATAAGATTTTCTTATAAATCATTAAATGCCTTTCTTAATGAATTTTTTTAAAATAAAAGGACCTTTTGAAAATGTATTTTGAAAAATTGGCCCGACAATTTTTTTTAGAGAATAAGACACTTCTAACTTGTGAACAGACTTTTTACCCTTTATTCAAAACAAGTATCAAATCCTAAAATAATATATATGGACAATAAAAATGAATAAGGTAAAACTACTTGCTCAAATCAAGTAGTTTTTATAAACTATCTGCTCAGAATAAATAGTTTTATAATTTTGGACTAACAAAAATTAATTAAGATCAGAACTATTTAGTCTTAGCATGTAGTTTATATAAACTGATTGCTTAGACCAAGTGATTTTTATGAATATGAACCAATCAAGATAAATAATGCAATGATTCATAACAACAAAAACTAAAAGGCAAAAACTACAGACTAAAGTAGTCTTTAATGAGAATGTGCATAGCGTTTTTAGATTAATTCCGCTCAATGAAATTTTTTCTTTCACTTTTATTTTAATGCTCATTGGATTAATATACACATAAAGATGACAATAACGAAATATTAATTAAAGAATATTAAGTTAATTTGAGACTTACTTTTTACTTATAATTAGTCTTTTAAGAGTTTAGATTAACAATGAGGAGAAATTGTCCTTGAAGATGATAGTTTAAATAAAATAGTTAAAAACATTTACATAAAAATACTTGGATAATAAATACAAAATAGTTAAAAAAAATTCATATGAATAATTGAGATAATATTTAATAAATATAAGAATGATGTAGTAAATTAAAAAAAATAATTTGGGGTAGTATTGTCTAAAAATGTTTCTCCAACTTCTATACTTTTATCTATATAGTATTAAACATACTCAATTCTTTTATTATCTTTTTATAACTTACCATATTTATATTTATTAATTAAAAAATAGAAAAAGATAAAACATTTATTTTGATAAATTAATCTAATTTTTATTCTTATATTTTTAGAAAAATGCAGCTGGCATAGTAACCTACGGAAACATATAGACAGTATGTGTGTGTTTATTATAAATATATTATTTATACTTATCCACGTTCATGCATTTCTTTTAGTTAGTTATTAGTGTTTGAACGCCTCTGTCTGCATAAAGTTATAAAGATAATGTAGATTTACAAGTTGATTAATTTCTACAAACTTAAATTATATTACCTGCACATTAAGACACACTTTTTTTAGTATGAACGTTAGAAACATTACTAGAAATCAGGTTAAAAATAAGGACTAAAAGTCATCATCTTATGTGAACGTTTATGGTTGCACGACCGAATCATTTTTGCATGTTATCTTAACCTTGGTTTTTCAACAACGAGGAATGACCATTATTTTTTCTTATTATAACAACTGAAAACTGTTACCTCATTCGATACGATGACGATTTATCAACAATGTTGAAAGAATCTACTCTTATGCAATGCGCCACTATAATTAATAGATAAAAACTATTATATTCAAGTAAAATTTCAACATATATTTTACCAAATATAAATATCCAAGATAAAAAATAGTCTATCATCTTGAACATTTTTAGTTATAATTCTAGTTCAAAACTTTATCATGAGATGGCACACATTTAAACTCTACTAACTTCCTGGAAAAGGAAAAAATTTGCATTTGTTCTATCTTCACTTACATTCTTCTATAAGTTTGAAAAACTTCATCATAGTTAGTGCTTGCGTAGTCAGCTAAACCACGATTTTCGATGACTGAGCCAGAAAACGTCAGGGCAAGGGCATATGACTATAAGTTTGAGCACTGGAACTTAACATTATGTAATTATCATTTTTAGAGGTTATGTTGTCTCTTTTACAAATGTACATCATATATATGATTTATTGGAGTATGAAATTTTGTTGAACAATAAACGTGTAAATTTCTTGATTTATTGGTTACTTAATATCAGTCGTATTTATGACTTAAATGTATTTGATATAAAATTATATATTCGTGTTTAATAATTTTAATTTATAAATTCAAATCGAGTTCTTGGGATATTTGCACGTGTATTTATGGTTTAAGTTATCTTATATTATCTGATCTTACTATATATTAAAAGAGGTTTAAAAAGGATAAACTTTTGATTTTTCTCTGTTTTTCTTTTAAGCTCCACTAAATATGGTAAGATTATATTATTTTATTTATTGATAATTGTATATTAATATTTTATAAAACTCAACGGCTTATAATATTATGTTACATTTATTAGGATTTTAAAGGTCTGTATAGATGAACTTAAAAGTTGTACACGATGAACGTTTGTTTGTCAATAATTATGAGCTATATTGTCTATATGTGTGAACTTTATAGGTTGATATGTGATGAATTCACTTTAGTATTTGCTAGTTTTTCAATTTTAATTTTATATTAAATGTAACACAATATAATGTTGATTATCCGTAATGAACATGGTTTATAAATTACACTTTCTCTTCTCATTTTTGGATCTTTTTTACCTCATCTGATAAACATTTGCTAGAATTATGTACTTTTTACTTTTAAAAATTTTTAGTAGATAATTTATCATATTCAAGTGATGCACGTCTTATCAATATTCCTTATCTACAATATTTTAATTTTATATATGAGAAAATGACATTTATACCATTGCTTATTTTACTTTTATTTTAGTTTTACAATAATTTTCAAAGCTAATGTATTTATTTCAATGTTAATATTAATTTTAATTCTTATGTTATATTTTTAAATTACTTTATACATGCAAGCACGTACTTTTTGATTAGTTAACTAAAATATACAAAGTGAAAAAATATTTATTTTGATAAATTAGTCTAATTATTATTATATTTCAAAAAATAAAAATACATAATACTCTTTGCATATTATGAAAATACAATGGACATGAATGTTTCTTTTATATTTGTTAGAAGACATTTATTGTACTTATTCATATTCGTGCATTTCTTTTGATTAATTATGCCGATGTATGAATACACATACTTTGATAAAAAAAAGTATGAATACACATATCTACATAAAGTAATAAAGATAATGCAGATTTACAAGTTGATTTTTAATCTATACAGGTTTAAATCTCACTATCTACACATTAAGACACATTTTTTTTGTAATATTAGAAACATTACTAAAAAACATGATAAAGGATTATCCGATCGTGATCGTACAACGTGTTATCCCAACCTTCATTTTTCAATAACAGGAAACGTACAACTTTTATCCTTTTTCTTAATACAATAGCTAATAACTGTTATCTTATTCAAAATAATAATGGATTATTCGTTTATAATCGTGTTCAATAAATTTTCTCTTATACAATGAACCACTATAATTCATAAATATTATTATATTTTCAAGTGAAATCTCAATGTATTTAAAGAATATAAATAACTAGGATAAAAAAGAACCCATCGTCATCAACACTTCTCTTGTTTATATTTTCAATTTAAAACTTTAGCGTAAAAGGGTACACAATTGAACTATACAACTTCTTAGAAAATGAATTTTTTTGTTCTATCTTTGTGTACATTCTTTCATGGACTTTGATTAAGAAAAACTCCATGATAGTTGATACTTGCATAATTAGCTAAATCATGATTTCTGACGATTGAGTTGAAAATTACCGTAGTGACTTATTGATAAAAGTCTAAATAACATTGAACGTAATGTTGTGTCATCATATCTTTTTAGAGGTTATATTATTTCATTTACAAATTTACATATATTTGATTGTTGAAGTATAGAACTTCATTGGACAATCATTGTTTAAGTCTTGGTTTATTGGTTGCTAAATATTAGTTGTATTCATAAGTTAAATATATTTGATGTGATATTATGCATATTTATTAATTTTAATCTATAAGCTCAAATTGTGTTTTAAAAATATCATTCCACACATGCACGCACATGATTACGACTAGTTTGTCCAAAAAACGTAAATAAAATCATGTGTAGATTTCATGTGAGAATGTTAATTTATAAATGTTACAAGAATTAGCCATAGGATGCCTTATCAACGATATTAAAGAATGTTTTACAATGACTTAAATATAACTCGCTCCCTACACTTTATAGATTTGTAAATTTTTTTTTTAAACTTCAAAATGAATCAATTTAGTTATCAAACTTTCTTTATAAATAAAATTAGTCCTCCTTTGAAGTGTGAGAGGTAGAGGAGATGATCAAGACCAAAGAATGATAAAACCTGAATTATAACGAGAATAAGAATTACACGAAGGAGATAAAATAATGCGTATTATTATAGCGATGCAAAAATTATTTCATTTCAAAACAATATTAGTAACTAAAAATAAAAAATAAAGTTTTATAAAGTTTTTATTCATTTAAATCAAACACAAACTAATTGTAATTGTTTGACAAAAAAACTAATTGTAATTGTTTGACAAAAAAACTAATTGTAATTGTTTGACAAAAAAACTTATTGTAATTGAAGAGCTGTCTGCCCAATAAAACCCTAATAAGTGTTAAAACGAACAAAGGATTTAATTATGTGAATACAAATCGAGCTACCCTGAAAGCTTGTAGCTCTAATAGAGCAAAGGCAGTGGCACAAAAATACCGTGGAAGGTCAAAACAAATCGATTCCAATCTCACACCTCCACACAATAGTTGCCTTTGGCGAATACTCCCTCCTCAAGACGTTCGTTATTTCGGTTTCTCTCTCTCTCTCTCTCTCTCTCTCTCTCCAAATTTTTTCATAAGAAGAATTCCATCCATCGCGGCAGTTTACATAGCCGACCGCCGCACTCCCAGCACGAGAGGCTTGGCACGCTCAGGTACTAAAGCTTAGAGGCGCGGAGGTCTGAATCTGTGTCCTTGTTAGAGTAGTATTCCGTGTAGGTTTCAATAACGCCGTTAGAAACCCTAGAAAAGATTGTTTCAATTTTCTTTATAACAGTGAAGGTTCAAGTAGGAAGAAGCATCTTGCAGTATTTTCGATAGGAACTGACTATTGACTGGAAATTAAGGACCAGATTTTATCTTTCATGTTTGTTATTAGTGAATTTTTCCACTGAATGTGCGTTGGGATTTCCGGCTTTGTTCCATTTTCTTGCACAATGACATTGATTGATTGAGGAACGAATTGTATACAAACAGTGAGTTTTTTTTTTGACAATTCAGAAGTGGAAGGCAATGGTCTTTATTCTAGATCGCTGCATGCTGATTTGGGCACTGAAGCTTGGTTAGGATTAGCACAGTTGTTTTTCTGAAACCTAAGGATAATAATATGGATGTGGCGGAGAAGAAGTGCAGCGATAAGAAAAGATCAAAGCCAAACGAGGGTTGTTTAGATTCAGATGATAACGAACCCATTGGATACTTATTGAAGTTGAACAGACCTCGTGTTCTTAAGAAGGCTAAAATCCGCGTGGTTGATGGTGGTGAAAGGAGAAAGAAAGTTGAGGCCAAAGAAGGTAAACCATCGATTGAGGATGGGGACCTTTGGGGAATGGGTGACACCTTAGCGACCTTCAGGAAGAAGTTGAGGGGTCCAAAGAAGGAGAGTAGATCTGAATTTGTCAGAGAACCCACTTCTTCACACATAGCAGTATCTTCAGATCCATCCTCAAATGGGCCAGTCGGCAGTGTGAGTCTAGACACAACACTGGCTCCAAAGATTGTGGGGACTGACCAGGTAATGGGTGACGAGGATTCCGATCTAACGATGGGTGCAATGTTTGGGAAAAAAAGCAAAGGAAGAGCCAACAGACTCAAGGTTAATCTCATATCTCCGACAGTTGATGGTAATGTTGACAATCATGGTCGTGCAGAGTCTTTACGATCTGGGTGCAAGTTATTAAAGGATCGTGAGGATTCAGGTATGTGTCCCCCAGGATGTTGTAGTAATTCTTTGGATAAACATTTAGAAGGCCCATGTTCAATATATTCTCATACGGCAAAATCTTGTTTAACTAGTAAACCAGACAAGTTTGCAAATTTAGAAAAGGTGAGAGTTGCATTGAACACTAACTCTGAAGTTGTTTCAGGGGATAAGAAGCTCAATTGTGAAAATAGACCTCTATCTTCTGCATTTAATTTGCATGAGAACACAAATTTAAATACATATGATAGTTTGCCACTATTTTCTGATTTTTGTCCATTAGGTTCAGCATCAGATGAATGTATGATTTTGAAAAACGAAAGGTTGAAAGACAATTTCCATGAAGTTTCCAATTCCGTTCAAGAGGACCATAATGTCACTCGAAGGCTAAATCACTCCCAAGGGACGGAGGCAACCGAAAACTTTAGTAGTTCAAATGTTCAAGAGAGGCCTGCAGTGGACTGCTGTCAATCAACTGAACTGTCTGACGAAGAAAACAATAAATTTTCTTGTGTTCAGGTAAGAGACAGCTGTCCTGCTCCCAGCCAAAAAGATACGTTGGTGATTCAAACAGTCAAGGATGGTTTGAAGCAATGTACTTCAAGTGAGTCTGACAGGTTGACGGAAGATTCTCGTCTCATTGAGCTTCATTTATCTTATTCCAACCCTGATATGTTGAAGATTGATGTGAGCGGCAGTGGCCGTGATGGTCCAAATACTGGTAGTCATGAGGAAAATCTTGCTTTATGTTCTTTGAGAAAGGATAAAAATGCGATAACTGATGTTATTTCGTTTCCAGTGGACTTTATGCCTTGTAGAGTTCATGAATCTGAAGATGCGTTCAAACTGAATCATTCAGAGGAATCCTTAGATACTTGTGTTTGTCCAGACAAGTCTGCTATATCCATCAAGAAGTGCAGCTTGTCTTTACAAGGATCGTTTCCCTTGTCTATAGCTCAAGATGAAGATGAAAATTATTCTGAGGATGAAGCATCTGTTCCTGATTTTGCAAAAGATGTTTCACTGTCAGGTGCTCAGCGTTCAGGGCGCAAGGCTAGGAAGCCTAGGCATGGCGACATGGCCTATGAGGGGGATGTTGATTGGGAGATCTTGATTGAAAGTCATAATTTTGTAGGTAATGAGCATTCTCTTAGAAGAAGAAAAGATTCTGCTTCTAATAGTGTTCCAGAGGCTGAAAATGGTGGGGCAGCAGCAGTAACGGTAGGGCTGAAAGCTCATGCAGTTAGTCTAGTTGAGAAAATTAAATTCAAGGAGTTCTTAAAGCGCAAAGGTGGGCTTCAAGAGTATTTGGAACGCAGGTTAGTTTTTCCCAATTTTGCAGGTTTCTTGTTTTCAATGTGAAATTGCATCTTCGCTGATGCTGAAGTTACTTTCCAAATTTTGGATCATGTCAGTAACTAATTATAGTTCTTTGGTTTGTTGTATTGTCAAATCTTATTTGTAGCTGAAGCTTTATGATGTTTTAATTGCAATCGTAGCAGTCAATGCTAAAAGAATTGGGTTTAGATTTTGACAACTGTATGTAATATTAAAGTTGATGTTAGTTGGTTTCAAAGTTTTTTTTTGGGAAGTAGAGGATCCCTTTTATCAGATCGAAAAACCTGCAAAATAGTATCTTTTTTGAATGCTGGTAAGTTGTTTGACACGCCCATGTAGTCGAAGAATTTTTTATCAGATCGAAAATGTCTTGAATGTCCAATCATCATCTCTTAGGTTGCTTCTGTTTTTAACTCCTACTTGTTAAGGAAAAGTAGCTGAATTTGGCAGTTGGCACCATTTACCTCGTCAACTGATGGGGAAAGGGAACTTTAACATATTGACATGATCTGCAATGAACAGGCTCTATAAGTCAAAGTTGTAAAATTGGTGGTCTTTTACACTTATTATCGTGAAACGATTTCTTTTTCTTTTGATGCAAAGATACTTTCAAACGTGGAAGCTAAAGATTGAGAGGCTTCCTTATGGACAAAGGCTCTGTATGCCCTACGTTGATTTATTTAATATTGAACTGGTTTTTATTTCACCAATCTTTATTGAGTTCACATTTTCAAGTTTTCAAGTGAAATAAAATGCTTGGGCCAATGCAGGAATCACATCATTGATCTCTGGTTTAAAGACATTACTCGTGTTTTGCCCCTCGTTGATTGTGGGGTCACAAATACCCCTTCTGTTGATGAACCACCTTATGCTTCCCTTGTCAGAGAGATCTATGCATTTCTTGATCACAATGTAAGTTCTTAAAGTGTAGCAATTCCTAATTTGTATTTCTTGTTACACCTGCTCCTCATCAATGTTTATATCTCTAACTGCCTGCTTGGTAATAGTCACTGTTGTGCTTCCCCTGGGGGACCGATAGTTCTCAAAGATTTTAAATACTGACAAAATTGTGACAGGGTTATATTAATGTTGGAATCGCTTCAGAGAAGGACAAATCTGAACCGAGTGCTAAGCATAATTATAAACTTCTCAAGGAAAGGAAAATTGAACACGTTTCTGGGACTTCGCTTGCTGATGCTGAGGATGGAGTTTCCTTTATTGTTGGCCACGTTAAAAGTTCTGAAGCTTCTGTCGATGCAAAAGACGTCACCTTGGGGCTGGAACATCCGACACAAGGACCCTCCAAACAAAGGGACCTTCTGTCTGTAATGAAGCTACCGAATATGATGGAGCTTGAAGAACACATGCCTGATGAATATCTGGAATGCAGTAGTTTTAATGTTAAATTAGCCAGCGGATTGGTCAATGAGATTGTTTCAAGTACTAATTGTGACATATTGGACAGAGATTGTGTGGCTGATGGTCATGATGTAGGGAAGCATAATCAGGAATGTGATACAGAAGTTGGAAAGAGAATTATTGTCATAGGAGCTGGTCCTGCTGGTTTAACTGCCGCTAGACACTTGCAACGCCAGGGTTTTACTGTCACAATACTTGAAGCTAGGAGTAGGATAGGAGGTCGTGTTCATACTGACCGTACGTCATTTTCAGTTCCTGTTGATCTTGGTGCGAGTATTATTACAGGTATCGAGGCTGATGTTGATACTGAAAGAAGACCTGATCCTTCCTCCTTGGTCTGTGCTCAGTTGGGCCTTGAGTTGACTGTGTTGAATAGTGACTGCCCTCTTTATGATATTGTAACATGTCAAAAAGTTCCTGCAGATTTGGATGAAGCATTGGAAGCAGAATACAACAGCCTTCTTGATGACATGGTACTGCTGGTTGCACAAAAAGGGGAGCATGCTATGAGAATGTCGCTTGAGGAGGGTTTAGAATATGCCCTTAAGCAACGTCGTATGGCACGATTGGGAATGAATATGGAAGAAAAGGAAGTGCAAAGATTGACAGACTCGTTGTCTGATTGCAAAAGTAATAGTGATGAATGCATTTCTGAGACCAAGTGTTCCAAGGAAGAGTTTTTGACCCCCCTTGAAAGGAGGGTTATGGATTGGCATTTTGCTCATTTGGAATATGGTTGTGCTGCTTTGCTTAAGGAAGTGTCTCTTCCGTACTGGAACCAAGATGATGTATATGGTGGATTTGGGGGTGCTCATTGTATGATTAAAGGGGGTTATAGCAATGTTGTGGAGTCTCTTGGGGAAGGACTTCATATCCATTTGAACCATGTCGTGACTAATATATCTTACGATACGAAAGAGTCTGGACCGGATGATGACCATGGTAGTAAGAATGTCAAAGTTTCCACCTCAAATGGCAGAGTCTTTTTAGGAGATGCTGTTCTCATCACTGTGCCTCTTGGGTGTTTGAAAGCTGAAACTATTAAGTTTTCTCCACCATTACCTCAATGGAAGCATTCTTCCATTCAACGCCTTGGATTTGGAGTTCTTAACAAAGTTGTTTTGGAATTTCCTGATGTCTTTTGGGATGACTCTGTTGATTACTTTGGAACGACTGCAGAAGAAACAAGCTCGAGAGGTGAGTGCTTTATGTTCTGGAATGTTAGAAAAACAGTTGGCGCTCCTGTTCTCATTGCATTAGTGGTTGGTAAGGCTGCTATAGATGGACAGAACTTAAGTTCTTCTGATCATATAAACCATGCGTTGATGGTTCTTCGTAAACTTTTCGGAGAATCTTTAGTGCCTGATCCAGTTGCCTCTACAGTAACGGATTGGGGCAGGGATCCTTTTAGCTATGGTGCTTATTCCTATATCGCAATTGGAGCATCTGGAGAGGATTATGATATTTTGGCCAGGCCTGTTGAGAACTGTTTATTTTTTGCTGGTGAAGCTACCTGCAAGGAACATCCTGACACTGTTGGTGGCGCGATGATGAGTGGTCTTCGAGAGGCCGTGCGTATAGTCGATGCATTGACAACTGGATATGATTACTTTGCAGAGGTTGAGGCAACTGAGACTGTTCAGAGACAATCTGAGTGTGAAAGGGATGAAGTTAGGGACATAGTGAAGAGACTGGATGCAGTAGAGCTTTCAAATGTTCTGTATAAGAACTCTTTTGATGGTGCCGGTATTTTGAGTAGGGAAGCTTTATTAAAGAACATGTTCTCTAATGCAAAAACCACAGCAGGCAGATTGTATGTGGCGAAACAGTTACTGAATCTCCCAGTAGGAACCTTGAAGTCTTTTGCGGGGACCAAAGAAGGGCTTACCGTGCTCAACTTATGGATACTGGTACTATTGAATTTCGTGTTGTATTCTTCTATAATTGAGTCCGTGTTAACTGAAACTTTTATCTAGTAGGATCATGATGTTTGTGTGATATTTGGCTGTGATTAGCATCTACACTCACTGTGTTAATACAATCGGTAACAGGACTCAATGGGAAAGGATGGGACCCAACTTCTCAGGCATTGTGTTCGACTTCTTGTGCTCATTTCAACTGATTTACTTGCTGTGCGCTTATCAGGTGCAAATTTTTATTTTTTATTTCTCATCCCAATTTCGTGCTCGACAAAATGTCCATTTATATATCATATTGTAGTGGGTATAGATTAGTAGTAAAAATGTGAGTCGGTTTGTTGATAATTTGATAGTTAAATGGTCTTTCTGTTTAATTAGTATTCCGGAAAAAAACTTTATTTCTTAGAAGAATTTAATCCATTACCTTTCAAGGAAAAATATAAATTCTCGTCATTTGTATCCAATATTCAACTAGAAGTTGAAAATGATGAAACATACATACCTTTGAATTGGATCAATACTTCCAATTGAACAAGGGAAGGATGCATGCATAAAGGACGAAACTTCTATTTCTAATCGTAAAGAAATTGCATATTTGAAATACTATGTGGAAAGACTAGATTGATTTGATTTTTATCCCTGTTAACTATTCGTCTTGAATTAAATTCAGAATATCATTATGTTTATGAAGATGTAAAACTACTTAGCAAGCTGGTACGAGCCTTTACAGTCATCAAATTAGACGTGGGCATAATCAAACAACTCGTCTATTGTAAAGTGCTTACTATATGATGCCGTTTGTTTGTACACCTGTCTCTGAAGGGGGCTTGAGTTTATGTACTAACTGCTTCTATTCATGGTGCAGGCATTGGGAAAACGGTCAAAGAAAAGGTTTGTGTACATACAAGCCGTGATATTCGTGCCATAGCAAGTCAGTTGGTTAATGTCTGGCTTGAAATCTTCCGGAAAGAGAAAGCTTCCAATGCTGGAATAAAATTGTCAAAGTCTGTAATTGCATCCGATTCATCAAAAAGGAAATATCTAAAAGATTCTGCTTCAGTTAAGCCTCCATTGCATGCAAACTTGGGTGATCTAGAGTATAAAGGATCACTGCAGACTGCTGCCTCTGCCGGAAACCATTTGCCTTCTGGTGCAAATTTGAAGAAAGGCAATTGTAAACAGTTGAAACTAGACGTGGTTGACTCTTTGAAACCAGAGATAAGTTCATCGAGGTCCAGGGGTTCATTCAGTGAGCAAGATACAGAGGTGGAAGGTGATAACGTTGCCATGTCTGAAGAAGAACAGGCTGCTTTTGCTGCCGCCGAAGCAGCCCGAGCTGCTGCACTTGCAGCTGCAGAGGTTTGTTCCTCTCAATTTTCCTCTCAATATCCTAACCATCCATATCTTGGTAGAAATTGACGTTGTGAAGTTTGTAGGTTGAGTTACTTGACATTTGTACCTGTTTATAATTTGATATAGTATTTCCTTGTCTCTTTACCATTTAGTCATCGCTTAAAACTTACTGATTATTTGGAGCTATAGGATGTAGTGCATTCTCATTGCAACATATTTCCTGACTGATCGTTTAATCTTAAACGCCGTCTCCTTTTCTCAGCATTTGTGAACTTGACTTGATTGTTTTATACATTGCGAAAGCTGCTATAATCATATTATATCTTTTAAATGGTTTGTCAATAAAAGGTCACTATAGCCTCTTTTGATCTAATGTGACTTCAGATTGGGCTTCAACGTCAGGAAAAAAGGTCTTATATGCACTCAAGTGTGAATGTTGTTTGTGCGTTGACATATCAATCTCCCTTCGTATTGTGAATGTTCTTTGTGCATTGATATATCTCCCCTTGTATTTTTACGCATTTGAGGGTTCCCTGTCTTCTCTTTGTAATAATTTACAATGAAATATTTTTCCATGTTTCTTGTAAAGAATGTGAATGTCATCGCTTGGAAAACAGGTTTTCGTATGAGAACTATTTTGTGTTTATATATTCGTTAGAAGACAGTTAATTATGACATTAGTATCATTTAAAAAGTTGTGGTATCAGACCACATCAGCATGTGCTTAGAAAACTTGCCTCATGGTGGAATATTTTGCATCTTGATTGTATCTGGACTCACAAGATTCCTTGCCTGTATTTTTCTGAGATTTTTATTTTTCTTTAAACTCTTTTGATTAGCAGAAACTATATGAAACTCCACTCTCCGATTTGTGTTTCTGTTTTTATATAGAGGTTTAGGAATTTATTTGGTGATTGTTGTAAGTTGCAGGCATATGCATCTTCGGAAGCCAAGTGCAACACATCGCTGCAGCTGCCAAAGATACCTTCATTTCATAAATTTGCTAGGCGGGAGCAATATGCTCAGAAGGGTGAGGGTGACTTTAGGAGGAAGTTGCCTGGTAGTGTGTTGGGAAGACAAGATTGTTTATCAGAAATAGACTCAAGAAATTGCAGAGTTAGGAACTGGTCTGTTGATTTTTCAGCTGCTTGTGTGAACCTTAATGTTGATAGCTCTAAAATGTCGGCGGATAACCTCTCACAGCGGAGCCATTCCAATGAAATCGCTAGCCAGTTAAACTTCAGGGAGCACTCAGGAGAAAGTGTAGCCGTGGACAGTAGTATTTATACAAAAGCATGGGTTGATACTGCTGGTAGTGTGGGGATAAAGGACTATCACGCTATTGAGAGATGGCAATCTCAAGCAGCTGCAGCCAATAATAATTATTTCCATTCAACTATGCAAATCAAGGATGAGGAAGATTCAAGTGCAACTTTGAGAGATGCTACTTGGAAGTGTGACAGACTAGTGAATGAGAGTTCACTTTCACAAGTTACAATGAACAAGGAGTCTGTAAAAAATCATCCCCGGGGAGCAGAGAGAATCAAACAGGCCGTTGTTGATTATGTTGCCACATTGTTAATGCCTCTTTATAAAGCAAGGAAATTTGACAAGGAAGGGTACAAGTCAATAATGAAGAAAAGCGCAACAAAGGTTGGTTGTTTTTTATTTGACTTCTTCCCTTTACCTCGTTCCATTCCACTAAGCAAAGTTTATTTAGAAAAATGATTTTTAAGTAATTAACATTTCACTAGGAATAACTGCCTTTTCCCTTTCTCCCAGCTGCTTTCATTACAATTAGGTTCTGAAGTTCAATTTTCAGGTTATGGAGCAGGCTACAGATGCAGAGAAAGCCATGACTGTTTCTGAGTTTCTTGATTTCAAACGTAGGAACAAGGTGTGCTTCCACTCATAGGTTTTACATGGGATCTGCTGTCAGTTTTTCATCTCTTTTGTTTTTATGTTAATTGCTATGGGTATAATGTCTTGCCTGTGATTGCAAGTTTCTTATCAAGACAATTTAACTAGGAATAAGTCAATACAGTACATTCTTTTTTGTCTGGAAACAACCTTATCTCCATCAGCATGCCATGGTTAAAGTTGAAACTTTTTTGTTACTGGTTCGGGGAATAATTTAGTTATATAAGATATTCTGACCTCTGATTCTATTGATAAAAATGCAGATTCGGGCATTTGTGGACAAATTAATAGAGAAGCACATGGCAGCGAAGCCAGCAGAGAAATAAAAATGGTTTTTGGGTTTACCCGGTTCGTGTTTAAGTGCAGTTTATGTACAACACACAGATGTTCCTGGAGGAACTCACAGCATGTGGAAGTCGGAAGACCGGCCAAAATTGTTCTTGGCTTGATGATTCATTCGAAATGCTAAGATTCTGCTACTAATCATGAAGCTGAAAGGGGAAGCGGGATGATTCCTTCGTTTCATCTCATTGGTTGACCCTCCTTGCAAAAGGCTCAAAACCCGGTGCCATCTGGTTTAAGATGGGAATTGGATTTGGAATACAGCACAGAGGCTCTGTTTGGATATAATGTACATAACTGGCGTAAAAAAAGAGTTCTCTAAATTATGCCCTTGTCTGACTATGGTTAAAGGAACAAAAATGAAGAAAAGCTTCAGATTTCTCCCAGCAATTGGTTCGGATCCATTAAGGTTGTGTTAGAAAGAGTACAAAGTTGCTCCTCTTAACTTTGAGATGTTGGATCCCCGTAGGTGAGACGCTTGTCTCCTACTTGTACAGAACAGGAATTTTTTAGCCAATGATTGTAAAGAAAACCAGATTTTGTTCATTCGTCAAAAGACTTTAATGCTATTTGCCTCGATTTATAAATTGTCTTCTGTTCCCCAACTCTTAATCGAAGGGAATTTCTTCTTGCAATATTTCCTGATGAAGATTCTTTATTCTTTGTGGAGTTCCATAATGACAACTCCGTGTGTTCGTATGATACTACATAAGCACGTTGCTTTCATTGGACTCTGTATCTTTAACTGTGTAATAGATAAATGATCTTAATACCTCCATTTTAGCCTTTGTCTCATATTTTTTGCTGCTTGATTACCCTTTTCTTTTCTGGCTGTTGCTAGGTATGGGAAGAAAACAAGGCTAATTATCTGTCCTCAAAAGAGGTATGCCTCCTTCTGCTGATAAATATATTCAACAGACATATATCTATGCTTCTATGTTTACATATATGGTGCTATTATAATTAAATATAAATCCCTTTGACATTGAAGATTTTTGGATAGCCATCGACGGTTTCCAGTTCCGGATAACGTACTGTGGATTGGAACAATGTTGGGATGGCTCCATCAAAAGTTGCATCTCTAGGCAAGAAAAAGTAGTTGATGCTTTGCTTTTCATTTCTTCTGTACTTTCTTGCCTTTTGCTTTTCTTCATTCTGAGAATATCTGGATTGGGATAAAACAGTAGCCGTTTGGTTAGGATGTAGTGATATCTGTTTAGGCTATGTTTGGATCTTGGAAACTAGTAGGGGAAAAAAGGAAAATGTGAAATATGTTATTTCTATTTTTCATTCTTTGGAATGTGTAGAGGAGAATAATGATTTGAATCTTTATTACTATAATAATAATTTCTTTCACTTTTCTTCTAATTCATTTACTTTTTCCGCACATTTTTCTTTCCTTGCTATTTTCTAAGATCCAAACTCAACCCAAGCGCTAAAACGGTAATAGTAATTTTCAGATCACCATGGTACGTAGTGCCATTTAATGGCTGATCTCAATAAAGTGCATCCTTAATACCATAATTAAACTTTTCACCTCATTTATTAGCTGAGATATGCTTAAGGATGCGAAGCCTTTCAGAAGCAGCGACATTCCATTTCAGTTTCAGCTATTTCCTTCAATTTAGTGTTGTCTTTGGGTCAATCATGTACTTCCAAAGTTCTCTTGTGAACTATTCGAATATCTGAAATTTTTTTCGTGAGCATAAAGACTAGAAAGCTAAAAGAGTTATATATTGATTGATAAAATTTAGAAAGTACATGAGATATTTATACACATGAATAATAAAGTTAAAAATACTAAATTACCTTTAAATACTAGAAAAGTAAAGTAAATATAAATAATATTATTCAACATTCCCCATCAAGCAGACGCATAGATATTATGTGGTCTCACAAAAAATAACGGTCAGCCAATAAAATGACAGCACAATCTAGAGCTCTGGCTAGGCGGCTATCAGATAAAAAGTTCATAGTAAATTTAGGCAAATGAAAAACAAAGGTAATAGTAATTTCAAGAGACAGTTGTACAATCCCTCTACCGCTCACAACAGCCTGAGAACCATCAACTAATTGTGCCGAACCTTTAACAGGTTCCAATGGTGTAGAAAAAACTGATAACTCATCAATCATATGATCATTTGCCCCCGAATCCAAAATTCATATAGGCGACTCAGTACGAATATGAAATGTAGTGGGAGTACCTGAGGCAGTGGAGGTAGGAGGATTAGAGACAGGAGCAATAACAATAGTAGGAGCCTGCTGAGACATAAGACGAGACACATGAGTCTGTAAAGTTGCTACTTGAGAGAGAACATATGACTTAACCAAATTACTGGTGGCTATAGAAGTATTAGTTATCGTTGCTGATCTAGTGAGTATATTAATCTATTTCTGGAATTGAGCACGCAACTAAGGATGAAGTTTCCAACAAGTATCCTTGATATGACCATTGTTCCTACAATGATGACAACATTTCCTCCCAGCTGGAAGACGAGAACTAGAGAAACCACGAGCACCAAGGGACATCTGATCATTATTACTAGCAGTGGCGGGGATGGGAGTCGGGATCGAGATAAGATGTTGACGCTCATCTCCATCAACCCTGGCAAAGGTATCAAGCAAGGATGGTACATGAGATGAATTAAGGATTTGGGTACGAAGTGACTCAAATTCAGGCTTAAGCCCCATCAGAGATGCATATGTGTGATGACGATCCAGCCTCTTGACTGCTACATGAGCCATTGTCCCAAAGTCACTGACTAGTTCATATTGAGCCATCTCATCCCACCGTACACGTAAATATCCAAAAAATTGAGCAACATTCAACCCAAGTCTCTCCTGATTGGCACTAGCAATCTCCTGATACAGCTCAAAATATCGAGTCTCGTTCCTTGAATGAGTATACATGGCAGTCAAAGTATTCCACGAATCGACAACCGTCTCATTATACATAAACATATTATAGACCGAAGACTCCATAGATCCGAACATCCATCTCGATATCAACCAGTTATCAACATCCCACCAGGCTTCCTTTGCATCGTCATTTTTAGGGCGAGGAACACATCCTTGAAGCCAAAGACTATTTCCCCGTACACCAAGAAATAACTTCAACGATCGAGACCAAGCAGCAAAATTTCGTCCATTTAAAAGAACACTAGTAACTCTTCCACTAGAAACAAGATAAGCTGAATCTGACTTAGCAACAGCCGTAACAGCAACATTTGAAGATTCAGACATCACGAATCCAAGAAAGCAATACAAATTGCCAAGAAAATCCGATAGAGAGATGAAGAAAGATTGAACATGATCTTTCTATATCATAAAAAAGTCACCAAACGAGTGACCAAACTTTGGTCTAAGCCACAACAATCCAAAAAATATAGGAAATCCTAGGTCTGGCCAGCACAAAACCTAGGAAAACCCAACCACTTTGAAAAAATGAAGTTGGAAATAGTAAAAACATAGCTCCGGCAGAGCTCCAGCCACCAGAGGTGGCCGACGACTGGGTGGCGACGGCCGGCGCGGGTGGTGGTGGTCTGCGCTGTCTGATGGCTGTGGCAGATTAGGGTTAGGGTTTGATATCAACTAGAAAGCTAAAAGAGTTATATTGATTGATAAAATTTAAAAATACATGAGGTATTTATACACATAGATAAGAAAACTAAAAATATTAAAATACCCTTAAATATTAAAAAGCATAGCAAAGATAAATAATATTATTCAACATAAAGAACATACTCTGTGGTCTCTGGTTATCTTTTACAAGTAAAAACTTATTTCACAATTAGTAATACTCGTCAAAAAATATATAATTAACTTTCTTCTTCTCATTGTAACTTCTATAATTACTCTTACTTCTTGAAGTATATTCTTACTATTTCTCGTACTTTATCTCTCTTCCTGTTACATAGGCGACTAATAACCATGATGACTATGAATGAGAAAAAAATATTTTTGACGCGTGAAAATTGATACATCTTGTATTCGTTGTTAATTGATACCTCATGTATTCATCATTGTTATTTTTTAAGACGTTAACAAAAAACAGAGCGCTTGTACATTTGAATAAAATCAGACTCCATTCAACTTTCTCCATACAATTTCGGTCGATAACTCGTAGAGAAAAAAATCAGTGAATGTGATTTTCAGTGTAGACTTCATTTATTGACCCAACTCCTAATTGCTTCCTTTTTTATTCCCTCCTCCTCGCTGTCTTTCTAGAAATAAAATCTGAGATAGAAAGTTGAAGAAACATTTTTTAACATGACTTAATTTTATATATATTATTAATCAGTCTTTTCAGGTCAAATGATAATATATGAGATTTTTAAGTTCAAGATCAGGGGTTCAAAATTTATGTTGTATCCCATTCCTTTGACAAAAAAATTCTATATATTAAGACTGTACAATGTGTGTTCTTCAAGAACTAAGCCACTCGTACCTTTTGAAAGGCTACCGTTACAATTGAATGCAACTCATTGAAAAGCAACAGTTAATTATTCTTAATACTTGGCCTCTTAAAATTAGGGCTGAACTAGTTAGTAAGTCACTTTATTGAGTATAGGATATTCACCTTAGGTTATTTATTTATTAAACAAGCCAGGTTAATACATCACCTAAATTCATAAGCTAATAATGGGATAAAAAAGACAAGTATTATTGGCTACATAATTAATAAAATACACCGATTACACGTGTAATCAGATTTATTATTTATTAAAATAATTAACTCGAATATAAAATTACAATTGAACTCTAAGTGTATTTTATATTATTCGACCTTAGCATCTTTTGACTTATTATTCATTATGTAACGTCATTCTGTAATATAGTAACGTGTATAATTAGATGTAATTAGGTGAAATACTATCGCCTAATATTTATACACTTCTTAGTATCCTTAAGTTCCAAATTAATTATATAAATCAATTATGATAACTTTTATACTTGATGCGTTGATAAAATAATCAAATTTCTAGTATTCTACTAGAGATACTAAGTGTTTAGTTTATTGTGATCATATAAATGAATTATTTAAGAGATACTATGACACTTGATTAGAAGTGTCTACATATTTCACTGTTGAGAATCTATAGGAACTTATTATCCAATAATTTAGTCATCTAACATATGTAATATGCTAACTCATAGAGTCTCGTTCTTAATAAAATGACTTACATACGAATTAATAATCCTCTCAAAATTAAAAGCATTCATAAAATTATAGCAACAAGTCTTGATTTTCATTTGATAATACCTTACTAAAAAAATAAAATTTTCTCCATCTCTTTGCTTAAATGTCACAGACGCCCCTCTAAGATGACACATACCTCCATTCATTTGAGATTTTATTGATAGAAAATCTAAAATTGTTTAACATCTCACGAACACGCCATTAGACTATGTTTTAATACTAAATTTACCCTTAAAGGGATGTATGGGTCATTTTTTAAAGTACGGTCGTGAATTTTCTTGGCAGCATCTCCATCTTCGATTCTCCATTAATATCTTTTCTAAATAGCTTCGTTATGAGATGGGTCCTGAATTTTTTGAGAAATTTTTATAAACAACCTATTGTCAAAGAAAAAACGATTTTAGGAGGCTTCTTTTTTGTTTAATAAAATTCAGCATTTTTTACAGAATATTAAGTTGTCAATTTAGTTTAAAAAATTTCAGTTAAAATTATTGACTGTAATTTTTTTTATGTTAGACCGTAGTCTAATTAGTATAAATTATAACAGTATAATTATAAACCACTGTAACAATAATATTTTGTTAGACAAACGTCAAGCACATGAGAATTTTAATCTTAGGACTTATCTCATGTAAAAAAATGCGCATTTCGTTAATTTAAATGTTTCCTAATTTCGTTTCTTTCATTCTTTCTGAAGCAATTTCATATTCATTGCACGGAGGGGTTTGATCGTGAGAGCATACGAAGATCTATGAACATAAAAAGCAACCGGAAGAAGCGCAGAAATTCTGTGCAAATCAAAGGCATTTAGACATGTCGTCAACGTTTAGCGGTGATGAAACGGCGCCCTTCTTTGGCTTCCTCGGAGCTGCTGCTGCTCTCGTCTTCTCTTGTAATCACACTCGGATTTATAGAAACCAATTTGATGTTCAATGGTAGAACATGGAATATAGAGCTTTGGTTGAGGTTGATCTAGAGCTTTGATTGAGTTTTTCTTTTTCATATTTTTTTTTCTGGTGCTCAGGTATGGGAGCTGCTTACGGGACGGCGAAGAGTGGAGTGGGAGTAGCGTCCATGGGAATGATGAGGCCGGAGCTGGTGATGAAATCAATCGTCCCAGTGGTTATGGCGGGGGTGTTGGGTATATATGGTCTTATTATAGCTGTCATTATTAGCACTGGGATTAATCCAAAGGCCAAGTCTTATTACCTCTTCGATGGCTACGCGCGTCTGTCCTCTGGTCTAGCTTGTGGTCTTGCTGGTCTCTCTGCTGGTATGGCTATTGGGATCGTCGGTGATGCTGGTGTTAGGTCTCTCTCTCTCTCTCTCTCTGAAATTCTATTTAGATGAGACTCTTAATGTTGTGAATTTTGTCGATCATTCTTTGGAATTTCTAAATCCCATCGTTAAGAAATCAGATTGTTGACATGGGATTAACTACGGAAAATTGGTTCATTCAGCATACAGTGGTCAATGTTTTATACAAATGAAAGTTTGCCATCATTTGGTGAAGTTTTTTTAGTCTAGCTGTATGCGGTATACTGTTCTGGAAGTTTGGCCTGCAAACTTCAGAATTGGTGATTTTGTTATTGAACTTTTGGATCTCCTGACTGTAAATTTTACGAGTACGCACATAATCAAAGCTCAAATAGCAGTTTGATGTCTGTTCTGAATGTTAGAGCATAAAGATGCAAGACATGGATTGCTCATCTAACTTGTTCGTGATTCATGATAGAAATTGAAACACGAGAATCGATCACGAATATGTCCCATACATTTGTTAGGTTGTTTGTTCAGGAAATGGATTATGAAGGTCTTCATTCGTAAAAGCACAAAACTAAATTGCTTTATGAATGCCTTGAAATATGTTTTTTACATGTATCATTTACTCCTACAAAGGATCTCCAATCAATAACTCAAATTTATCATGTGGTGATTATTAGTTGCTTCTGGTAAAACATTACCTACTTCACTTTACTCTTATGATGATTCTCTCATCCTGATTAATAGCTTAATAACCTGTTTAACCTGTAAGCTGGAAATGGAATGCAAATATTATGCATTCCGAGCAGAACTGTTCATGTAACAGAATGTTATCTTTTGCAGAGCCAACGCACAGCAGCCGAAGCTTTTCGTCGGAATGATACTTATTCTCATCTTTGCTGAAGCTCTGGCCTTGTATGGACATTGTGGGCATCATTCTCTCTTCTCGTGCTGGTCAGTCAAGAGCTGAATAGTTGGTCGGGTATTGTTTGGAGGCCACGTATATTATATAGTCAATTACTCGGTATTCTCTGATTCAGAGTGTTATTTTGGCATTGGAGTTTCTGTGGCTGCGAATCATCGTTTAATTTATTATCTGTTTGTGTAGATTTTGTGGTTCATTGGTAATATGGATTCGATAAGTTGATATTGCCCAAATAAAAATTAAGTTTTGGTTCTACAAGTTCATATGCATTCTCAGTTAAAATTTACGATATATTGATTTGCATAAGATTGCAAGAAGATGTTCCCGCATATGATAGATAGGGAGAAGAAACAAGTAATTGATATTTATTGATCAACAGAGACAGTGCTGTTTTGGTTCTACAAGTTCATATTCACTAGCTGTTTTGAATTCTTTGGCAACCAAGAGAAGATTTGATAGTCCCTAGTGTTGATTTCTTTGGCAACGAGAAGATATGCTTGTACTGAGTAATTTATCACATTTACATTATGATTGAAGGATCGTGAATTATAGTGACTCGGTCTAAGTCCGTGAAGAAATAAGTGAAAGAAGTTTTAATCATTAATTCAATATCATTTGTAATAATTAAGGTGTTCTAAAGTCCAAATGTTAAATTTTGATGTGAAATTTACTACAAGAGTATTTTCTTTTTAAATTACCGTTCTAAGATAAAATAGAGAAACATACTGGGAAATGGAGATTAATCGTTGAAGATACCATTTGACTTTGTGAAATTAATCAAGTTTATATAACCAAAATTCAGATTTTAAAGTTGATGATGTTTTAACGATTAAGTGTGACTAAGTGTGACGCTAGTTGTTAAAACTTTTACAAATCAAAAGTGTTAAAGCATTTTAGTGAGACTAAATAAGGATCATACTTCTAGTCATTAATTGTCATGTCACAAGGATCCCATGACATCAACTCAGCTCACGTCATGTGACTGAAGATGAGTGTGCATGCAAGATGGCTTTGCATGCCTCACTTGTTTCTCTCTCTTCTAACAGTAAGGTTGTTATATCAGTAAGGTGGCCATGCACACCTCACTCGTGATCAACTAATCTTGTGCTAATTAAGTGATTAGTTGATAGGGTTTTCTTCCTCTATAAAAGGTTGCCAATCTATCAATTGTTTGAGTATTCATATACAATATATCAATAATACAATACTCTTCTTCTTCTTATTTCTTTTTCTAATTTGGCATCAAAGCTTTTTTTTTTTTCGTTAAATCACTGCAATGGATTCCTCTGCTTCTGTTCCCTAGAACAAGGACACTTCTGAAACAATTAACAGGCCACCAGTCGACCTCAATCCTTTTGCACACTCACTCAGATCAACATTTTCATAAAACTCGATAGGGACAATTTTATTCTATGGAAGTCCCAAATTGTTCCAGTCATCATTGACCATGGACTCACAAATTTTCTTTTCATCCAGAAACAAAACCAGCTCAAACTCTTGAAAATGGGAGTCCAAATCCAGAATACCTTTACTGGCTTCGACAAGACCAGTCACTATTAAGCTGGCTGTGCTCTACAATAAAATCTTGAGTTCCCTTCTTCAATATGAATCCTCATGTTCTCTCTTGAGTACCCTAGAGAGAACCTTTGCTAGTAGGTCTACAGCTAAGATACTTGAGTTGAAGAACTCACTTCACAAGACAACCATAGGAGACAGAACCGTTTCGGATTATTTTGATGTAATGAGAAGGATTAGTGAATCTACTTGCAGCTGGAGATCCTGTTCGTGATCGGGTTTGGTTCTTCACATACTCAATGGTTTACCTCGAGAATACGACCCTGTTGTTGTCAATGTCACTTCTAGGACTGAAATCTTAACTCCAGAAGAAGTTCAATCCCTACTGAGGATTCATGAGTCCAGACTTGAAAGGCACAACACTAATAGAGAACAACTCTTCAAAGCCACAGCTCATCTTGCTCAGAACTCTAGACAAATCATTACAGGTTTTGGAAAGAAAAATGGTCAAGGTCCTCAAATTGGTCAAACAACAATAACAATCCTTCTCATCAACATAATTCCAGGAACTCCAACTCCCTTCGTGGAGGTAGTTTGGGTAATTTTAGAGGAGGTAGGTCTTCTGGACGTGTTGTGTGTCAAGTGTGTAGTAAACCTGGCCACACTGCTACAACATGTTGGTACAAGTATGTAGAGGTGACAAGTGGATCGGTTCGGCCCGTGAAACCGACCGTTAAAGCCTGGACCAGCCTGGCCCATGTATGAACAGTGACGGGCCGGTTCAGACCCGCAGCCCTGCACGGGCCCAACGTTTGTGAAATATTGCCCGGACCGGACCTGACTGGCCCAGATACATAGCATAGCCTGGCCCGACCCATATAACCCGCGGGCCTGAACCGGCCCGGCCCGTCGGTATGTACTTTTTATCTAAAAAATATTTCTTTTGTATATATTGAAGATTGAATCATTGACCTCTTTCTAATTAATATGCACTTTACCACTAGGCCAATATTATTTTTGCACAAATATTGTTTGTGTTATATTTTTATCGCCTTTCAATACATTTTATCAAATACTTTTTTAAATATATTTTTGAGATAAATCTATTTAATTAAATAAATAAATAATATTTTTTGTTTAAATGAATATTTTATTCAATTAACGAAAAATACACCAAGTGTCTAAGAGCATACCCTAACACCAATTAACAAGGGTATGATTATTTATAGACAAAATGAGTAAAAAAATTATGTAAAAAAACTGAAAGAAGCATCGGCTTGCTTTAATGCAATTAGCTGCTTGCATTAATGCAAGAAGTCGACAATTTTTTCTTTCATTTTAACTTCAACTCTTTGCCTCTACCTCTGGCTTTCTCTCAACTCTATGCTTTCTGCGTCTCTCTCTCAACTCTTGCTCTATGTTCTCTGCCTTTCTCTCTAAACTCTTACTCTCTGCTCTCTCAACTCTTACTCTTTTCCTTTTAGGAAAGGGTAATTTACACATTTATTTGGTTAATTTTGTTTGTTAAAATCTTTAATTGCAATGATATCTAATCTCTTTTTTGCAGGAGTTCTAAACTCTCGTCTATAGTCTATCTCTATTACAACGATCTTCGCGTTGGTGATTTTTTGTTTTATTTACTTTTTACATAATGGATCCTAGATATCTTAATTATGAAAATATTGATTTAAGTGAGGAACATGATTTTCATCTTGAGGATTCTGAACTTTTATCCACTCCATCAACTGCAACCTCTAAATCTAAAAATAAAAGAGCTAAATCCTCTGAAATATGGAAGCATTTTGATATTATACCTGTTGGTAGTGAAAAAGTTAGGGCAAAATGTAAACATTGTTCATCTGATTATGCTTGGAAAGTTGGTCAAGGAACTAGAACTATTTCCAGACATTATTCAATTAACCATGCAAAAGATCACCAGAACGATGACCCTAAACAAACTCAAATAAATGCATCTAATTCTGAAACTTTTAAATATACACAGGCTAAAACTAGAGAATGTATAACTGGATATATAGTTGTTTCTGAACAACCTTTGAGTTATGCTAACGATCTTGATTTAGAAGACTGTATGAAAGAAGGTAGACAACCTCAATATAAACATATTTCTAGAAACATTGCTAGAAGTGATGTAATTAAACTTTACCATAATATGAAAGATGAATTAATTCAATTTTTTTGTTCTTATCTTACTATGTCAATTTGTATTACTTTTGATTTATGGAGTGCACGTGGTGCGCTGGGGTACATTGTTGTTATCTCACATTTTATTGGTCATAAATGAGAGTTAAATAAAAGAATACTAGATTTTCGACGATGTGATTATCCTCACACAGGTAATGTGATTTTTCAATATATTATGAGTATATTGCGTGAATATAGTATTTCTAATAGAATTTTTAGTATCACTCTTGATAATGCTAGTGCGAACGATAGTGCTACTAATTTATTCAAATAAAATTTTACTATTAATGCTAATGAAAATTCTTTATTACATATGCGGTGTGTTTGTCATATATTTAACTTAGTTGTTAAGTTGGAATGGAACAAATATCACCGTATTTGGAAGAAATATGTTCTATTATTTCATATATTATGAATTCAATTACTAGACAACAAGAATATTTAAAATCATGTAAAGATTTTGGTTTAAAATCAAGAAATCTACAGTTGGATGTAGAAACTAGGTGGAACTCTACATATTTAATGTTAATGACAGTAAAATCTTATTGGAGTGTAATTTATAATTATGTAAATGGAAAGAAGGTAAAATTGTTGTAAAAAGTATTGGTTGTGAAATAGCTAACTATTTTCTTGAGTTTTTGGAACATTTTTATGTTCCAACTAATACTTGTTCTAGTATTTACTATGCAACTTCACATCTTGCTCTTAGACAATTTTTAAAAATTACTAGCATTTTTGTATGTTATAAGACAAATGAATCTTTTAGACCTATTGTTGAAAAAATGGAATAAAATTTTAAAAAAAATATTGGCAGAATATTCCTACGATTTTTTGTTTTGCTACTGCTATGAATCCTAGGATAAAATTAGTTGGAGATTGAGGTTTTTATTGATTTAATTTCTGAGAATTTAGGACTTTCCCTCGTTGTAGATTTTAAAGAACTAACATCAGAATTAAATTCATATTATTAAATATATGAATCAAAATATAAAAATGATGATTGTAATATTAATGATAATAGTAGTTCATCTACACAAGTAGGTAGTTCTATGAATATTTTTCAACAAAGAATGAAATTTAAAATGAAGAATATTATTTCTACTCCTTATAGATTAGAACTTTATAAAATTTTTGAAATGGAATATGGAATTAAAGAAAATGATGAGTTAGATATTTTACAATGGTGGAAAGTAAATTTAATGAGTTATCCAATTCTTTCTATTATGGAGTGTGATCTACTAACCCCTCCGGTCTCTACAGTAGCCTCGGAGTCTACTTTTAGTTCAGATGGACGTGTAATTGAAGGAAAAAGAAGTAGATTATCTCCTGATATTGTTGAAGCTCTCATCTGTGTTAACGATTGGACTGATGCCATCAAAAGAAGACAACAACGACTAGACGACATCATTCAAAATTTTCAAGATTTAGATGTTAATGATAATGAAATATAGATAATTCAGATTTTTAAAGTCTTGTATGGGCTAGTGCTCTTTTTCCTTTTTTGGGTTTTTCCCAATGGAGTTTTTTCCAGAAAAGGTTTTAACGAGGCTCGATCGGGGAGAGGGGTTAATTTTTTAGATGTTACAAATGATGCAACTCTCAAATTCAATAAATAAAAAATAATAAATATATGATACTTTATTATAACTTTTTGTTTAAATGAATAATTTATTGAGATGTACTTAATTTATAGTGATGCAACTATTTAATTCAACGAATACAATTATTATTTTACTTAGTATGACAAGTTTTTCTATTGAGATTTTAAAGTAACAAATGAAAATAATTAAAAGAAAAGTAACATGACTTCCATATAACTTAGTGGTAATCCTTATACTTCATCTATTTTTCATCAAGGTTCAACTCTCCCCATCTACATTTTTGAGAATTAAATCACATTAAAGGGAGGGAAAACGGGTCGGGTCAGCTATTTAACCGGGACCAGCTTCTGAGCTGGCCCGGCCCCGTCACGGGCCGGTTCATCCCCGGGCCACCCTAAATTCACGGCGGGCCAGGCCGAGCATTATCGGGCGCTGCCGGGCCAGCCCGGTTACCACCACTACAAGTATGACAAGGGCTTTCAACAAACTTCTCCTCAAGCTCACTTTGCATCTACACAGTTTGCTCAACAACCTTTTTCTTCTGGACCTTTTGGAGCCTACCCGGTCTCTTATCCACCAAGATTCTATCCAAGATCAGAAACAGGCAGTGACAGGTCCTTGGTATGGTGATACTAGAGCCACACATCATGTAACCCAAGATCTACACAAACTTGGACAAGTCAGTGAGTACCAAGGCACATATGCTCTTGCTATTGGAAATGGTGAGAATCTTCAAATTACTCACACAGGTAAAAGTCTTCTCTCTACTGCCCTATACCCCTTAAATCTTAAAAGCATGCTAAGAGTACCTTAAATTTCCAAGAATCTAATCAGTGTTTCAAAATTGACTAGAGACAACCCTGTTTTTGTTGAGTTTCACTCCTTTTTCTATCTTATTAAAGACTTGGCCACATGGACTATACTACTCCAAGGTAGGCTTAGAGATGGTCTATATGAGCTATTTGTCCCACTGAAGAACAAAGATGAAGCATTCACCTGTCATCTCTTTCTGCATAATGATATCTATCATCAATTTATGTGTAAACCTTTATCTAGTTCTATTCCTTACAATTTACAGTCTGTCTGTCTTAACTATGCTGATGTTAGCTTTAAGCCTAAAGAAAATCTTGCTAAACTTGTTTTTCTCTTACTCTCTCAAGCTTCTATGCCTCTTACTTACTGGTAGTTTTTCTTTCAAAGAGTTGTATACCTTATAAACAGACTACCCACTTCAACTCTTCACCATATTTCAGCCTACCAAAAGTTGTTCAAGGTCAAACCAGACTATACATTTCTTAAAGTTTTTGGGTGCTTGTGTTTTCCCCATCTCAGACCCTACAGCCATTATAAACTTGAATACAGGTCTTCCCCTTCTATTTTTCTTGGGTCCTCCACATCTCATAAAGGTTACTTGTGCATGCTTCCTTTTAGTAAGATATACACTGCCATAACGTCAGATTTGATGAGTATTCTTTCCCTTTTAAAAATGGTTTTCTCTTCTCTAACACACATAATTCTCATTCTTCTATAGCTATGCCTTCTTGGAATGTTATCTCTACGTGCAGGTTCTACTTCTTCACAAGACAATATAGCTCATATTAGCAGCATCTCTCCAATCTCTCAACACAGTATGGTTCCTTGTCCCTCTCTTTCCCCCTTACTCACAGAAATTCCCACTCATACTGTCCCTGCCCCCCCTCAATCCCTCCTTCTACCTCACACAAGTCTCCCACAAACAAACATCCAATGATCACTAGATCTAAGGCAGATGTCTTCAAACCAAAGGTCCTCAATCTCACTCTACAGTTTATTTTTACTGAACCCTTTACTGTCAAAATGGCTCTTGCTCATCTTCAATGGAATAATGCTATGATCACTAAGTTTCAAGCTTTGCAACATAACCATACATGGTCTCTAGTCCCTCTTCAACCAGATATACATGTAATTGGAAATAAATGGGTCTTCAAACTCAACCCCAACTCTGATGGCACACAGTTCTGATACAAAGCATGCTTGGTTGCAAAAGGATTCCATCAAACCCCTAGATTGGATTACTCTGAAACCTTCAGACCACTTGTTAAACCAGTGACAATTCAGATCGGTCTCACTCTCGCTCTTACAATGAAGTGGCATGTCCATCAACTTGAAGTGAATAATGCGTTTCTACATGGATTTCTCACTAAAACAGTGTTTATGACTCAACCTGAAGGGTTCGTGGATCCTAGCAAGCCTACACATGTCTACCAACCTAATAAAACACTTTATGGTTTGAAGCAAGCCCTACGTGCTTGGTATGAAAAGCTCAAGATTACCCTACTACACAAAGGCTTTCTGGTTTCCAAGTCAGATAATTCTTTATTCATGTTGCATCAGTCTCAGAGAATGGTCTTCCTGTTGGTGTATGTTGACGATATTCTCATTACTGGTAATGATATTTCCTACATTCACTGCCTCATTAAGGAGCTCAACCTGAATTTTTCCCTAAAAAATCTTGGTTGTCTTCATCATTTCCTCGGGATCACAGTGTCCTACTCTGCAGAAGGAATGCATCTCTCCCAAGCTTGATATATTAATGACCTCTTGCACAAGTCTGGTTTTATTGATGTTAAGGCCTCACCCATACCCTCAACCTACTCTACAAAGTTGTCTAAAGATAGTAGGGAACCTCTTTCAGATGCTAGTCAATACAGAAGCTTGGTGAGTGCACTTTAGTATGTCACTTTAACTCGCCCAAATATTGCCTACATTGTTAACAAACTTAGCCAATATCTTCACTACCCCATGACTGTCCATTCGCAGGCCTGCAAACGTCTTCTAAGCTATCCTAAAGGCTCCATTCATGTCTGTCTCACTCTTAAACCAACTATTGTTTTCAACATCGAAGCCTTCACAGACTCTGATTGGGCAAGTTGCCCCGATGACAGATGCTCTACTTGTGGTTATGTTGTTTATCTAGGATCAAATCCGATCTCATGGACATCTAAGAAATAGCATGTCGTTGCTCGCTTAAGTGCTGAGAGTGAGTATAGAGCTCTTACTTTCGCTGCCTCTAAAATTGCCTAGATTGTTTCTTTAATGAAGGAAATTAAGCTCCACTCTCCCAGGGCTCCAGTCATATGGTCAAACAGTGAAAATGAAGCCTCTATAGCATTGAATCCAGTGTCCCACGCTCGAACAAAGCACATTGAGATTGATGCCACTTTGTCCATGATAAGGTTCTTCTAAAAGAGCTAGAAGTTTGGTATGTTCCTTCCAAAGAACAAGTTACAGATCTTCTCACCAAGTTATTATCGGGTCAGCAGTTTAATTACCTCAAATCCAAGCTTAATGTGACTCCTTCTCCCATGAGCTTAAAGGGGGGCAAATAAGGATACTACTCCTAGTCAGTTACTGCCATGTCATGAAGATCCCATGGTACCAACTCAGCTCACGTCATGTGGCCGAAGATGAGTGTGCATGCAAGGTGTCTTTACATACCTCACTCGTTTCTCTCTATTCTAACAGCAAGGTTGTTACATCAGTAAGGTGGTCATGCACACCTCACCTGTGATAATCTAATCTTGTGCAAATTAAGTAATTAGTTGATAGGGTTTTCTTCCTCTATAAAAGGTTGCCAATCTATCGATGTTTGAGTATTCATATACAATATATCAATAATACAATACTCTTCTTCTTCCTATTTCTTTTTCTAACTAACTTAATTATTAGAACTTAGCTGAGTTTGACTTTACTAAAAATATTTGTGGCCATATTTTTTATCTAAAAGAAAAAAATATCCGACGTTGCATTTGACGGATAGCTTATATCTCTGAGTATGGGTGTTCAAAAATCATCCAGGCCATTTAATCCAAACCGGTCTGAACCGAAATTGATCAGTCTGGATGATTTTTTCTTATTAATGGTCGGTTCGGTCCTCTTTTTAGAGAGGATCAAAGTTTTGGATCGGTCCAGAATTTTTGTTAGTTCTGGACTGATCCGACCGGGCTGACCGTATATTATATATATATTTTAGGGTTTCACTTCGCCTTCCTCCACGCCTCTGCATCTCTCATAAAGTGGCTTTGTCAAAGCCTTTCTCTCTCTCTCAAGCTTATGCATCTCTCTCCCAAGTCTTTGCATCTCACCTCTGTCTCTTGCAGTTCTCTCTCTCACAAAGCCTTCTTTTCTCCCTATCTCTCAAAGCTCTTGGTCTGTCCCTCGCAGATCTCTCTCTCTCTCTCTCTGAAAGGCTTTGAGTCAAAACCTTCTCTTCTTTCTCTCTCGCAAGATCTCTCTCTCGAAGCATCTCTGCCTTTTTCGTCTCACCCTCATCTCAGATCTGAGACATTTCCTCTCTCCTCTCCCTCCCTCATGAAACTGGATCTAAATCTCGAAGCTTTTATCACTATCATCTCTAATCGATCTGGTTCTCGAAACTTCTCTATTTCTTTGTCTTTGTTCAAAGCTTCGAGAACCAGATCTGGTTGGCACATAAGAGTTGGTAATGGATTTTCTTAAGAACAATGTAACAGAGAATCAGGTCTGGTTTCTGTCTTTCTCGAAGCTTTGATAAATTTTTGTTTATCTTTGTTCAGATCGATCTGGTTGTAAGAGGGTTGAAGTTTGAATGAAAGGAAACGAGAAAAATAGAGGCATTTTTCTTTATGTTTTAGTAGTTTTTGCAGTAAATCATGTCCGGAAAGATTTTTTGTGTACTGATATTGAAAGTTAAGACCGCAATACCCGATCAGGCAGTCCATTGAAGTTCGGTCTGGTCAGTTTGGATTTTTTACAGTGTTTTAGTCGGTTCGATCTTCCATATAGGAGGATCGTAATTTTAGGTCTGGTCTCATTTTCCTTCAAAAATCCGACCAAACTGACCGTTGAACACCCCTACCTGTGAGTCAGGTTTTTTGCTAAATTAGATACCTAAACTAACCATTTTACAAAAATTAACCCTTACACTAATTTTTATTTACCCTGACCCATGACCCACCTTCCACTCAAAATACTTTTGAAAAGTTACATGTTTACCCTCATTTTCTTCTTCGTTTTCTTCTTCATTCTTTTTGGAACATGTATACGTTTTGTTTTCTTCTTAATTTCTGGAAAGCTTGAATTTTCATAGGTTTTTCCTGTTCGTGAATTTTCTGAGAATATTTTTTTTTCTAGAACGTTGTTTGAAGTTCATTTATTTATTTTTTTCTGGAAAGCTTGAATTTTCGACGAAGAAGAAGGAGAAATTTGATGGGTTTTTGCCCAGATTTGAGAGAGAGAAACCTATAGAGAGAGAATGAGTTTTGTTAATTTTGTACTACAAGATGGAGTACACTGACGTCTTGTGGACTACATGACGTCACTGTACCCCCATCGTGTAGATTGCATGATGACTACACAATGTTAGTGTAGCCATCATGTAGACTACATGATGGATACATGACGTCAAACCCCAATCATGTAGACTGTATGATGGTTACATGGCATTAATGTAGCCATCGTGTAGTCTACACGATACCAGTATAGCCATAATGTAGACTACACGATAGTTACACGAAGTTAGTGTAGCCATCATGTAGTTTACACAATGGTTACGCTACGTGAGTGTAGACTACACGATGGGTACATGAGCATATTGAAAATACATGATGCCAGTATACTCATCGTGTTGTCTACACGATGCCAGTGTACTAATCGTGTAGTCTACACGATGGTTACACGATGCCAGTGTACTAATCGTGTAGTCTACACGATGGTTACACGATGCCAGTGCCCCCATCGTGTAGTCTACACGGTGGCTACACGATGTCGGTGTGCCCATCGTGTAGTCTACACACTAGCTACACGATGTCGGTGTACTCATCGTGTAGACCACACGCTAGCTACACGATGTCGATGTACCCATCGTGTAGACCACACGATGGCTGCGCGATGCCAGTGTACCCATCGTGTAGCCTACACGATGGCTGCACGATGCCAGTGTACCCATCGTGTCGCCTACACGATGGCTACACGATGTCAGTGTACCCATCGTGTAGTCTACACGATGGCTACACGATGCCAGCATTCAGTTACCTCCTACTACCGAAAAATATGAAGAAAAATCTACAGTAAATTATACATAAATTGAAACAATTTCCCCCTTTCATCTGGCTTGAAACTACTAACTTCCTCTACCATAAAATTGCATGTTAAGAATATGAGAAATTATTGATAAAAAAATCACGTGAATGACACTCCAAAAATGTGCGAGGAAGGGTTAAAAAAAGTGAAACGTAGAAGAAAAACTAGAAGAATGAATTATTGCCTAAAAATGAGTAAAAACCTATTTCAGATCTTGTTTGTGGCTAGATCTAGTTCGGGCAAAAACTCATTTTACATAGAGAGAGAGCTTGAGTAGATTTGAAAACGAATAAGTGAAAAAAATGAAAAATGAAGAAGAAGAAATGAGGTGAAGGATAAATATGTAACTTCATAAATGCATTTTGAGTGAAAAGTGAACCCGATCAGAATAACCAAAAATTAATATAAGTATGAATTTTTACAAAATAGTTATTATATGAGTTTAGTTTAGAAAAAAAATACCTTGTCTCAATTAAATATCTTTTAAACCTTTTTGAAGCGACTCTCTCAGAAGCTGAACGGCAGGGCTTCTTTTGAAAAGAGAATGAGCTGAGCTTGGTTGAAGAAGAGGGTCTAACTCTAAGCACACTCAATTCAATGGAAACCACGTTGAGACATTTGCCCGCTGGTGGTCTTTTCACTCCTCGACTTTTCCCAATTTTGCTCCCAAGAAAATCCCATAAGCTCATCCCTTCTAGTGTTAATGGCGGTGGCATTGCTGTTAACTGTTCAGCCAGCAAATGGGCCGAGCGCCTCCTTGGCGACTTCCAGTTCCTGGGCGATACCTCCTCTGACCATAACCATTCTATTTCCTCCACCACTGCCACTCTCGCTCCCACTATCCCTCCGCCACTTGCTCCTCATGTGCGCCACTTGTCCATCCCCCTCGATTTCTATCGAGTACTAGGCGCTGAGGCACATTTTCTCGGCGATGGTATAAGGAGAGCTTACGAATCTAGGGTTTCGAAGCCACCTCAGTATGGGTTCAGCCAGGATGCTTTGATTAGCCGCAGACAGATTCTTCAAGCTGCTTGCGAAACTTTAGCAGACTCCAGCTCGCGAAGAGAGTATAATCAAGGCCTTGTCGAAGACGAAGACGGTACCATCCTCACCCAGGTTCCGTTCGACAAGGTAGTTGATATTTCCTGTTCTGTTGGTTAGAGGAAAGCACTTCAGGTTATTTTGGCTTAGTTGAATTGGATTGAGCTTCTTAATAAATCGAAAATGTTACGTTATGCTCGATATCGCTTTTTACTTGCGTTACCACGCATTTTCAGCGGCCAAACAGAGCGCTTTGACGTCTCACAGAATTGAACTGCTTTTTCTTTTTTCTGAGACATGGTGGTTTTGTAGGTTCCTGGTGCTTTGTGCGTCTTGCAAGAAGCTGGAGAGACCGCGCTGGTTCTTCAAATTGGAGAGGCTTTGATTAAAGAGAGGCTACCTAAGTCATTCAAGCAAGATGTTGTCTTGACCATGGCGCTTGCTTACGTCGATATGTCAAGAGATGCAATGGCTTGGTCTCCACCTGATTTTATCCAAGGCTGTGAAGTGCTTGAGAGGGCTCTGAAGCTATTGCAGGTACAACTGTCAGCCACAATCAATTCGCTTGCATTAGTCTTCCTGGATACTCATTGTTCTTGTTCGCTACTGATGGCTGGTTATCAGTCCTTTGAAGTGTAAAACTATTGTACTAGAGGCAAACGATACTATACTCTAAGAGAGCTAAAACTGTGGAAAATACGTCAGACAACCATAAATATCTGCCTCGTTACTATGAAGCCTGATCTTAATGTGGCCTGTATTTAATTGGTAAATAGATCAGATGGAGTATATATAATCTATGGTCATAATGCTTCGGGCCTGTATATGCTCGAGAAGTAGTTATACTATTTTCACTTCATTAAAAAAGTTGGGTTGGGCTTATCAACATCGTGGAAGAGACTGGTTGTGAGTTTATAAGTGTGAGAGAAAGTCTCATCTCTCATGCTAGCTTTTTGTGGTTGAGAAGGCCTAGTACCACCTGACAAAAAAAGATCAGTAAGTAGGAAAATTTGTCCAACAACAAGTGATGTTACGAAAAAGTAGATTTTCATTTTTCTATCCATAATATTTCTAGTAAAATTGATGTCAATACCTTTTTTTTTACTGAAAGTGATATTAATACGCTTCACAGATTACTTACCTTGATCATGTAGGAGTAAATATGATGTATAAGGATTGTGTTGATGATGGATGTATGTTGGGTATATATTTAATGAGTGTGGGAAATCATGATGGTTTAGTTGGATTCTACCAGCTGCGTGTAGCTCTTGTGCATATTGTGCTCGTTAATAGAATTACTACCTTGAGCTGTAGGAGGAAGGAGCCAGTATCCTTGCGCCAGATTTACAAGCACAAATAGATGAAACATTGGAAGAGATTACCCCACGTTGTGTTCTAGAACTTTTAGCCTTACCGCTGGGTGATGAGTACAAACCGAGAAGGGAAGAGGGTCTTCATGGTGTGCGTAACATTTTGTGGGCTGTCGGGGGAGGTGGTGCAGCTGCTGTTGGTGGTGGATTTACTCGTGAAGATTTCATGAACGAGGCCTTCTTACAGATGACAGCAACTGAGCAGGTTGGAATATAGGTTATTCCTGCCAAATTATTGACCATTCTTTTTTCCTTGCTACTCAATGTGAATTACTCTCCATTTTGTTTCTTTGAAAGGTTGACCTGTTTGTAGCTACACCAACCAATATCCCAGCAGAAAGTTTCGAAGTTTATGGAGTCGCACTTGCGCTTGTCGCTCAGGCATTTGTTGGTAAAAAACCCCATCTTATCCGAGATGCTGATAACCTTTTCCAACAACTTCAACAGACGAAGGTATCAGCTCTAGGGGATGCTGTCACTGTATATTATGCACCTAAAGAGAACCGTGAGGTAGATTTTGCTCTTGAGAGAGGGCTTTGTTCACTGCTTGTTGGGGAGCTCGATGAATGTCGTTCGTGGTTGGGCTTAGACGGTGATAGATCACCATACAGGAATCCATCTGTTGTAGAATTTATCCTGGATAACTCAAATGATGATGCTGACAATGATCTTTTGGGACTTTGTAAACTGTTAGAGACATGGTTGATGGAGGTTGTGTTTCCTAGATTTAGAGATATGAAAGAGATACAGTTTAAGCTTGGAGATTACTATGATGATCCTACTGTATTGAGATATCTAGAGAAACAAGAGGGGGTTAATGGTTCACCTTTAGCTGCAGCAGCAGCTATAGTGAACATTGGAGCTGAGGCTACTGCAGTTCTAGATCATGTGAAGGCTAGCGCACTTCAGGCATTGCAGAAGGTGTTTCCGCCACAGCAAGATGATAAAAATAGAAGTAGGGAAGATTCTGGAATGAATTATTATGTTCCTGCTATAGATAGTGAAGAGCATTCAGAAAAGTACGAGCAAGATGGGTATGCTAATAGTGCAGAAATTTCTGGGCCAACTCAATCAGCTGAAATAGGTGAACAACTATCAATTACTGACAAGATTAAAGATGCAAGTCTCAAGATAACGTGTGCTGCAGTAGTTATTGGCATGATGACTCTGGCTGGCTTGAGGTTTTTGCCTCCTAGGAAAAGCTCATCCAAACTTCGTAAGGAAATTGGTTCTGCAATGGCATCTGATGTTCTTACTGTGGGTATGATCAAGTTCTTCATAAACCAATCAAATACTTAATTTCAATTTTTTATGGTTGCTGCTGCTCAATTTCTGCATTGATGATGATTATACGTTTGTATCTCATAATTTTCCTAAGCAATGAAATTATCCTATTACCAGATTTATTTAGTCTTTTTGAAAAAATTGCATATAATTGTTTGGGGTAGTATTCTGATGGAAGTAGAAAAGTTGACATTTTTTGTTGATTCACATACATGTAAATCTAACAATTTAGCAGCAGGGCCAGTAAATATTATCGTAGCATTAAATAAGTATTCAATCTGCAGTGTCCTCAAGAGATGAAAAGGCTAGGGAGGAGTTAGCCAGAATGGATGCAAGAATTGCTGAAGGTATAGTTCGCAGATGGCAGAGCATAAAATCCCAGGCTTTTGGACCTGATCATTGCCTAGGAAAATTGTCTGAGGTAAAGTAACTCCTAATGTTATGGAAATTAGAATGTTAATCATTCTCATGATCTTGCTGCCTGACCTCGATCTCTTAATAAGTTGGCATAAACACTGAAAAATTGGAGTCGTCTTTGCAATGACATCATCTGTTTGCTCTTTGATCTTGGTATCTTATGGAGAGTTTTGAAAGAACTCCATTTCAATCTAGTATGATTGACTAAGTACCCTGATTCCTTGAAATTGAATTATCCAGACAAGGAGATATATCTGCCAAAGATATGTATTGTTATGGGAATGAGATCACACTAAACGTAATCGAGAATACTTTAGTTGAGTGGGTCACAAGACCGAAATGTTATGTTTCATGATACTGTTTGCAATGGTAGATGCCTCAAAATGATTTACTGTAGCTACAAAGTGTATGAATGACAAAGAGAGCATTTGAATTTAGATCTATTGTAAGTTCAGTACCCAAGGTTTACCTAAGCAATTTAAGCATCAAACCGTAACATACAACAACTTTTGCAATTATGAAATTTCAGATATTTTTAAACTAGGCTATATACTTTTGCATCTTCAAGTTCTCTAAACATGTGGTCCACTTTTAGACTAGGATGGAAACATGTGGTCCACTTGTGGACTCCAGATTAGACAATGATGTAGACCACGAGTTATTTATGCATATATATCTATTTACGGATTTTGATCCCTTCTGTTGGCCCCAACAGGAGGGTTGTGTTGTGATGATGTGACCATTGGCTCAAATCTCAAATTCAACATGAATTCTGAAGAAAAAAGTTGGGTGTGACTACTTTTTTTACTTCTTATTAAGCCGAACTGGGCCGTTGAGGTCTAAGCTCAACGACCCAGATTGAACATGACCTCTCTCCTGTTCTAACAGGAGTGGACCCTGACCTTCTATTTGCAGTGGCCATACATTTCCACCCACATGACTCGAAGTATACTTGTCCTTCACTGCCCTAGTAATTTGAACTTTTGTATTTTGAGAGATTTGAAACACTCACCTTAGTAATTGAGGAATTATTTGTTGCAAGAGCATGTTAACAGACCAATGGTGCTTCGAATGCTAGGTCTTGGACGGTGAGATGTTGAAGATATGGACAGATCGTGCTGCGGAAATTGCACAACTTGGTTGGTTCTATGAGTACACTCTGTCAAACCTAACCATTGACAGTGTGACTGTCTCACTAGATGGGCTACGAGCGGTGGTGGAAGCAACACTTGATGAGTCGGCACATCTTATTGATGTCGACAAGCCAGAGAACAATGCTTCAAATATCCAAACCTATACGACAAGATACGAGATGTCTCTTTCCAAGATGGGGTGGAGAATTACCAAGGGAGCTGTTCTTGAGTCATAATCAAATTTCAGAAAAGATGGGTAGCCTGTAAATACAATTTGTATTTGGTTTGATCTTAGATGATATCTTCTTCCTTTTTTTTGTTTTGGTTTGGTAAATGGATCTTAATAATTTATCACCTGCCAGTTTGTTCATAAGAGTATATGCCTATTATGGCTTTACCAGTACAATTAATGTTTAGGAGAGTTTCAAAATAATGTAATAACTAGCACTAGGAGAATCCAATTCAAGCATCCTCCTGTTCGGTTCGTACAGAAGATGATTTTGGCTGATTTGAGCAGTTGATTCCAAAACAAAATAGCATAGATCAGCTTAACATGTTTTTTTTTTTTTAATTTGGGAGTTGATCTAGGCCGATCCTTCTCAGTGAACTGCCCAGATTAAACATGATTCCACCATGTTTATCCTGGTAGGAGGGAATCCTGATCCAATCACAATTCCAGCATTTTGGTGGCATGTTGATGGCTGTTGGCGAGAGGGAAGATGTTAAGTGTGCATCCCTTTCAGGCTTGTGATTATAGTTGAAGTTGAATAGATGTATCAGTTATATTCTCAGATAACAAATGAATCCCGAATATGGAAGTTTGCTGCCAATAGTCTTTGCAGTTCGATGCCAGAACATTCTGTTTTCAAAAGTTTTTAACCCAATGGGTGAATTAGGATCATCTGTTAGATGAAAACTGTAAAACAAAAAAGCAACTCCTTGATCAATTGAACACGTAAATTAAAAAAAAATATATGTTTTGTGATTTTTTTTATTCAACGATTCGAATATAGTTCTTTCTTTTTCTCCCGAACAAAAAGAGCTACGGAACCGCGACAGGTCTTAGAAAACCATATCAAACTGATTAACAGTCACATGTAATTTTTCACTTTTTTAAAATCTCAAGTCTCCAAGTCTAATTTTAATTATTACCTAAAAAATACAAATCTGAACCAAACAAGAAAATTTCGTTATAAATAGTAACACACGTCAATTTAACAAGAATTGAAGTCACAGGGCCCTATAATAAAACTATAAAAGTTGAAACTAGCTTTAGGACTTTAACAACGGTTGCAAATAATTTCACCAAAAAGAAAACAAAATTTAACATTTTTATACTTCTTATTGCACAACCAACTTATATAAATAATATCTAAAAAAACATATAAATACGCTTATATAATAATAAGTGAACAATTTAGGTTGGCAATGAAGATCCGCCAATCACAGCAAGTTTTCCGCAAATATGAAACAATCTAGTTGGCTAAACCGCTACTTTTTCTCCAACAGTCTCATAATTCAACTCCCAACTAACACTTCTAAAATTATTTTATTTTATTAAAAAACCGAGAGAATATAAAAACAAAAAGTATGGAAGTTTTAGTATTCTTTAGTACGTGTGCAATAAATACATTACTAACTCACTACAATAAAAAATAAAATAAAATTCTAATCTTATTAGTTCGAATTTTGATATAACACCCATCTGTTAAACTTATATATTAAAATGAAACAATAAGAAACTTAATGAAAAGTTCGACCAATAGGGTTGATCCTTGATAAAAACTCATTGATACTAAAATTAATAATTTGATTAAGCTGAGACACGATCTCTTTAATGTTGAGTGAGATTTATCTTTATGAAACATTTGGACGTGATATTTATAGAAATTGATTGAAACATGTGGTGCATTCTAGGAGGTAGACTTCAACATGATAAGAGAAAGACAATGAGACGGAAGGTTCAAGTAAGACGTGAACACTCGAAACATGACAATGATCATTTTGTCTAGAATCATTAAATATAAAGTGATCTACAGACCACTAATTATAATTATGACTCGAATAAAAATGATTTGCCAGTATTACTGTGGATTCAACCAAATTTTATGTTTGAGTCCCAAGCTGATGTGTGACAACTCAAAGACATGTCCTACTTCTAAGAGTTCAAAATATTTGCTTTGAAGAGAAAGAATGAACCGGAAAACTTCCTCCTTTATATGCACAACACTGAACCGGAGGAAAAAAGACCGAACCGGTAAGTTTTAGAATACTAATTCGTTAAAAAGGGTCTCATCGAGTTGTCAATTTATTTTAAGAATTTTGTGGTCTCTTATACCTCTTGGATGATCATGATGAGAGCCACAGGAATGCACAGAGGAAAAAGGAAAAGAAAAGGGAAACAGAAAGAGTTCAATTTCATTAGCTTTTTTCTGGTTCTGGTTTAGCTCCCAGATCCAATGAAAGTAAGAAAAAAGAGAACATCTTTGGAGTTTGGGCTTTGTTAAAATGGAAAAAAACCCTCAAGATTTGCTCTTAATAAACAACGATTAAGAGCCTCCCCATGAATTAATTGGAAACTCCCTTTCTCTTGTTTGGTCCCTCACTTCAACTTTCCTTTTCACATTCATATTCTCCTAATCTTCTTCTTCTTCTATCTACTTCTCCTTGCAGCAATCGCTTCTCGGTAAGTGAGAGAGAAGGGGGAAGGCATTTGTGACAATGTCGACGAGAGGGAGCAGATCAGAGAAGGTGAAGAGGATTTTTCAGCAATTTGACGCTAACCATGACGGAGGCCTCAATAGGGAGGAAATGGCCGCGCTTGTTGTGGCTGTGAATCCTAGAGTCAAGTTCAGCGACGAGCAAATCAATGCGATTCTTGACGAAGTGTTTCGAACTTATGGAGAATTCATCCATGACGAAAAGGGCTTAACCTATGAAGGCTTATTGCGAACTTACGATGATGGTGCTGGAGATGTTGACCGTGACTTCGACGCTCTTGGCCTCGAGCTTGCTCAGGATGATAACAAGGGGGTTTTGGTCGCTTCAGAGGCCTCCTCTTCGTCAATTGTGGATGAGCGTGCAATAGAGTCGCAGAAGAAGCAGAGGACGGCGGCATGGGCGCTGTCGCCGAATCACGGCATAGTGTTCGACGATACGTGGAAGATTGTGGATGATTTGGAGATTTTGGTGAAGCGGTTGATGGCAAAGCAGGCTAAGGATGGGAAATTCAAGGGGGACAATTTCGACGCTTTTTCGGATGCTGGGTGGTCAAGAGAATTGGGTCCATCCTCCGAGCTTTCAGAGAAGAGGGTGTTTTGGGAAGAGACTGGACATGATTATGCTGCGTTTCTGAAGGAGTTGGGGGCGTTAAGGAGCCGAGCAGATCGAGCTAGGTCTAGGGAGGAGGCATTTGATGGGCATATGGCAATCGGAAGGGTTTTGTATGAGCACCAGTTATTTAAGGAAGCTCTAGTGAGCTTCAAGAGGGCTTCTGAGTTGCAGCCTATTGATGTGAGACCCCATTTTAGAGCTGGGAATTGTTTGTATGTTCTTGGCAAGTACAAAGAGTCCAAGGAGGAGTATCTGTTGGCGCAAGAGGCGGCCGAGGCAGGAGGAAATCAGTGGGCGTATTTACTTCCTCAGATATATGTTAATCTTGGGATTGCACTCGAAGGGGAAGGTATGGTCTTAAGTGCGTGTGAATACTATAGAGAGGCTGCCATTCTTTGTCCTACTCATTTCAGAGCTTTGAAACTTTTGGGTAGTGCTCTTTTTGGGGTAGGAGAACATAGGGCGGCTGTTAAGGCTTTGGAAGAGGCCATTTTTATGAAACCTGATTATGCTGATGCTCATTGTGATTTGGCTTCTGCATTGCATTCAATTGGTGAGGATGAGAGAGCGGTTGAGGTGTTTCAGAGAGCTATTGACTTGAAACCTGGTCATGTGGATGCACTCTACAATTTGGGTGGACTTTATATGGACATGGGTAGGTTTCAGAGAGCTTCTGAGATGTATACTAGGGTTTTGGCAGTATGGCCTAATCATTGGCGGGCACAGCTCAATAAGGCTGTATCCTTGCTTGGAGCTGGGGAAACTGAGGAAGCTAAGAAAGCTTTAAAGGAAGCATTAAAAATGACAAACAGGGTTGAATTGCATGATGCAATATCACATTTAAAACAGCTGCAGAAAAAGAAAGTGAAGGCTGATGGGGGTGTGAATGGGGAAGCGGCTTTCATTATCGTGGAAGCCTCGAAATTCAATACGGTAGGAGAGAGGACTATTCTGAGACAGGACTTGCATAAAGCTCTTGAAATCAGGGCTTTTCAGAGGATAACTCGTTTGAGTCGTTGTGATATTGACCTACTAAAGAAGGAAATGAATGAAAATGATGTGCCGGTGTCCTATTCTGGTACTGGTGTTCCTGAGAAGTCAATACGCAAGCCTAGCTTGGAAGAAATTCTCCGCAAGTTACTCAACTTTCTGAAGCCGGAGACCTTCCAAGGAGCTGTTAAAGCTATAAACGAGAGGATACTGGCCGAGTTGGATGAAACGGGCTCTGGAAGGGTTGATTTAGGCATGCTTTTTGCTCTTCTTGCTCCTATTTGTGCTGGCCCACCAGGAAAGAGAAAGCGGGTTGCATTTGAAGCACTCCTGTGGCGTCCTGTGAATGAAGGCGGTTCTCAGATAAAAAAGGTTGATGCTTCCAGATACATCAAATTGTTGAGGGCTGTATATGTTCCAACAGAAGGGGTGACTGAAATGCTTGAAGTCCATGGAGAAACAGATGCTTCGCTTGTGTCTTTCACAGAATTCCTTGTAATGTTTGATGACCCAGATTGGGGTTTTGGTATAATGTCAACTTTGTTGAAGCTTGAGAGTGGGGATAGAAACCGCCATGGTAATCACGTTTGCTCAGTATGCCGTTATCCGATTATTGGTTCAAGATTCAAGGAGATGAAGTCTCATTTTAGTTTATGCAATCAATGCTACAGCGAGGGGAAGGTGCCTCCTGCATACAAGCAGGAAGAGTACAAATTCAAGGAGTATGGAAGTGAGGCTGAAGCAGTGAAAGATAAGTGCTTGTGTTTTAATTTGCAATCACATAATGATCCTTAGCTAGATGACTTAAAATTTTCCTGTATTATCCTCCACGCTCTTTTAGTTGCTCCTGTGTGAATGATGTAGCTCATGCTTGTGTTCTGTGGGCATTTTTGCCCTTGTATAATAATTTGTTTCTGATATTTTATTCGTCTTCTCACGTGTTCAGGTCTTGAGGTGGTTTTCTGTGATTTTCTTTGAAGAAACTGTTTAGAGTTCATCTTGAATTGTAGATATGTACCTCAGGCTAGTGCCTTTCTTATTAGAATAGTAAAAGAAGTTTAGAACTTTGTAGGAAATTGTGTTCCAATTGGTCTGTTATTGATATTTATAGTTAGAATAGAAGAAGATATTGGCAAAGCTGTATTTCTGCTTCTCATTTTATTCCAGTTTTTCTCTGAAGTGGGAAATGCAGTTGCAGTATATATATTTTTATTTTCGTGGGTATCCAGGGCTGACCCTAACTAGAACGTGAAATCTCAAACGTATCCCATGGGGTCCTGAGACGCGGCCCGGGTAAATAATGCCTCAGTGGCCCTAGAGAAATTGTACTAGGGGGAGTTTCAAACCTGGAATATCGACCATTATCAATTTATTCCCCGCGCCCGCCCAAACAGCATGGTCTGAATATAATAAAAGGAGAAGGACTTAATTGCAAATGTCTAACCTTGGGGGATCTCTCTTGAGGGTAAAAACCTCTGGTATTTTTCTACAGTTACACCCTAACCCTGTAGACAGTTCAGTTACCGAAAGACTGTATTTTCAGCTATTTCTACCCATAAAAAAATTTGATGAAGCTGAAATCTTTAAGTGACTTTAAATGGCCATTTAAAGTATTTCTTATTGTGAAGAAAAAAAAATGAAAGGAAATTTTGGACTACCTCGACATTTTATCTTGCCAGGAGTCAAGTATTAGCCAACCGAAATCGGACCTCACCTAATAAGGATTTATAATATATTTCTGAAGGGTGATTTGAACAAAATGGAAATTTGTTTGGATAGTATGGGTTGATGTAGCCAAATGTTGCAGGAAGCTAAAGTAAGACAAATTCCAGCCTAATACACCCTGGAGATCAAAAGCAAGCCTAATTTTCAAACAAAGAAAAGGCTTTGCCAGCTGAGGGTTAGAAAATGATCTTGAAAAAGAAAAAGATTACTAGCTGTTAGTCATTAAGAACGGGCTTAATATTTAGGATTTTAAAATATTTAAATTGAGTATATAAACATAACCCATCGTCAATTTTTTTAACTTGCCAAAATGATGTAGGATTAGTTTAGGAGTATTTATCTAAAACACTTGAATACATTCAAAAGTATTATTCTAGATCATATTTATTTGATAAAACTTGTTGTCTAAAATAAATTTTAGTATTTTAAAATTTTTACAAGAAACATTTATCCAAGTGTTTACTAGATGTTTTCAAAAGAATGTGTTTATTAGTTGAAATAACATTATTATCATTCAAAATTATGTCGTATAAATTTTTCTCAAATCATATTCATGTGCGTGTAGAAGTGTTTTAGGAAACACTTGAACATGTGTTTTTTAAAAAAGTGTTTTTACGTATAACATTTATCAAATACATATGATTTTGAAGTAGCAAACTCACAGTGAAAATATGCTTTATAGCTATTTTCAACTTTCAAGTGATTTATTAAAAAAAACTTTCAAGTGTTTTTAACTAAAATAGTATTATTTCAATGTGTGGAGGTGTTTATAGTCACATATACTCTCAAATAGACATGTAATATTTTACAATTTAAACCTCCTTTGGTGTTGAGAATTTGCTTTAAGAAGTCCTCTGGGAGAAAAAAAAACTAAATTAGGAGCCCTTTGACTTTTTTTAACAAAACGTGTTATTTTTATAGGAGAGAAGCCTAAATGCACTCGTGTTAGACCTTGATCTAACGAAAATTATTACTAAACTCTGGTGTAGTATTTTATAGTTAAAAATTTACACTAGTTAGACTTGTATCTAGAAAAAAATTTGTCAGGCCCCAATCTAGCAATCATTAATTTTAACAGAAAATGAAGGAACAACTTAATGTTTTCCTCTATAAAAATGATTGAATTTTGTTAAATATATAGAGATCCTAAAATCATTATTTTCTTTGACAAATGAATTTCTTTAAAAATCTTTTTGTTTTTGTGGTTGGATCATCCATAAGGCAATCGGGTTGAATTGAGCTATTGACCCAACAAGACATCCCCGGTTTTTAAGATATATAAACTATTTGCACTATCAGCAAGCATCCGTTGTAGCATAAACTCAATATTCTTTAGGTGAATCATACAGGGTTCGAATCTTGGCAGCGAAATCGTTTTTATTTCTATTTTATTTCAAGGAGCCTTTTGCCATTATATTACAAATATATAATGGGAGAACTGCAAAAATGACCTCTTTTCCAGTTCAAATTGTAAAAATGTTCAGAAAAATTTATTGTTATAAAAATGACCGAAATATAGTTAATAATTTAGTTACGGTTATATAATTTTAGTAAATATATTATTTACCACGGTTATATTTTTTTTACAAATAAAAAAATTTTCTGTCATTTTTGCAACTCCAACCCAAAACTTATATTTTCCTCCTATTTTCCCAATATACAATACATTTATCATTCTCAATATTCTACAAATGTCAATAGGTAACCATCTAGCTCCCATATGAAGCTCTGATTTGTATTATGTTTGGATTTTAAAACATCTATTCTTCCTCTTTGTATCCTCAACATGCTCTTCCAGCTGCCAATCTCCACATCAGCCTTCATTAATCCATCTGACAGCAAATCACTTTAAAAATTTGTGACATAAGAGAATTAGTATATCAATCACTTCTTTTCTTTTGGGGGTTGGGGATGATCTTTCAGGTAATTGGGCTGTATTAAGCTATGACCCAATAAGATACCCGAATAGAACATATATATAATTTTATTTGCGTCTAGCAGGCTAGCTGCCTGTTCCGCCCCTCAGTCTTGGACATTTTGGCGTAGGTTGGAGCCCCTTCATGAAATCGAAGAGCCGGTCCTCTTCCGTCATATCAAAAATAGAAGTATTAAGATTCCGCCTTGCTCAAACTAATTATGCAAAGGATCAATTTCCGGGTTCGAATCCCGGCAGCGGAAGACCTTTTATATTTCTTTTATTTTTTCTGCACCCTTCAGATCATATAATATTCAGCAAAGCCACGTTTGTTTCCCTGGTGATTATCACAGTGTTAATTGTCAATTATTATGTTGATTATAACTTATCAGAGTGTTAAAAGAGATTCTACAAACTTGGTTAAAATTGCTGAAATCACCTCAAGCAATTGGCTGTTGTTAAGTGTTAAATCACTGTTTAATGATCTAAGGCAAGACATAACCAAGAGTTTTTACAAATGCAAATTAGAAAGTTTCAAGGTTTCCAAAAATGCAACGTTAGTTGGATTTCTAAGAGCTTCAATACAATAGCCAATCCTATTGGAGAGCACAGTAAATGTCAGAGCTGTATTGGGGGTTTAGTTGGATCAACTGTTCTTTTTAAATAAAATCTGTTGAAGTTAAAAACATAAAGTATATTAAGGTTTCCTAATTGTAACAAAAACGTATACATGCAAAAGGCATGCTCAGTCATTGGGCAGGTGTGAATCGAAGATCAATTCAATTCAATCACTTCTTCTTGGTTTATAGAATACCATCAAATCTCCCCTTTTTGCATAAATTAGCTATAAATCAGGTGAATTAGTTAATAAATCCAAATTTTGTTATGTGATAACAAAGTATTAGCATAATATAGTCTATAGTGTTAGATAAAACACAAACTTATCATGCCCACAACATTCGCCACTCGCGCTTTAAGCATGATTTTGATAATTAAAATGACGTTAATGCCCCTAACTGCTATATCATCATCAGAATCACTATCGGTATTATCATCACCAACACTATCAGCAGCGGCTCTTCCATCGGACAGCCCAAAACCGCTGCAGGGAGATGAAGAGAAGTATCAAATTGAGTCGGTAAGTCTTGAAGATTATGGAATCTGGAATCCTACACCTAACTTTGGAGGAGATTATGCAGGTCCTGTTCCTCACGGAGAACAAGAATCATGCTTTTCTACTTTCCCAAGCCCATTGCATAATACTGTTCGTAGGATTTCTAGCCCTGCAAAAACTTGAATCTCTTCAGAAACTTCTTCACTGCAATATCTGCTTCAGTTTCTAGTTCCTGTATGATGAAATCTAAGTAGATGTTGTAGTACGTTGGTGCTGTGTTCGTCCAAATAAAAGATTCCACGTCTGCAAACTGATACTGCCATTGACACACATATATAGAGAGAGAGATGCCAAATTCACGTAGTAATTTAAAGTATTTAATGCTTTAGCAATAGTCCGATCTCTCCCCACAGACACACACACACACACACACACACACAGAGAGAGAGAGAGAGAGAGAGAGAGAGAGAGAGAGAGATCACCATTGGAAATTGTCGACATTCAGCATAGCAACTGCAGAGAACATGTACTTGGTAGTGTAACGTTATCGTGGTTCTTTTCAAATGAAAATGACGGAATTCATCAAATCTCTAGCTCAAAAACAACAGCATAATATAAAAAGGAAAATGGAAAATTATGACTATATATATAGAGGAATAAATTACAAAGAAATTCTTGGTCCAACCAAAAAGGCAGAAGTTGAAGAAGCGGATATATCTGTAAAACAAGCATGCTGCTAAAAACATCTGCAGGATTCCTATCTACCAAAAACTTGGGAACAAGCTCACTTAAAGCATGTCCAATGAGCTAGATCACAGCCATCACTTTATCAGTTTGTTATCTTCAAATTGGTATTCTTTGTTTTCTCGTATCGGCAGAAGAAAACAAAACCACACTTGTATTACAATTTGGTGACTCACCTATAAAAGAATATCATAAAAATGTATAAGTAACTGAATGACTGCAAAAAATGAAACAAGGGCTTCCCATAATACAAGGATTTAAGACGAATGCCTCTATTTATTTTCAAATTCTGTTTTGATTTCACAAAATTTAGTGGAGCTGTGAGAACCATGTGGAAATTAGAGCTCATCAAACTTGTATCCCATCCATTCATACCTTCTTATAAACAAGAGAATATATATTTATAAACAAGAGAATATATATATGGTCCGTATGGGATATATCATATATGCTATACCAGCAAAAAAAAATAGAACTGAGTTACACTACTTCTATGATTACAAACTCTTTAGAGGTCCCGTATAAGCAAACCATCTCATGGAAAAACTAAACTTTATGCCTAAGCAATAAGTAGAGGCTCTAGCTTAATAAGCTTGGATCGAGAAAATACAGTTAGCTCCTGCAAAAGGAAGTTTTATCCTCTTGAATACCTGGGATTTCATCATAGCATGAAAACATCAACCAGTAATTGTGTTGTGTGTAATACGTGGATTATCTAAGCCCCAATTACGATCTTCTAAGTTTCTTTATAAGATATTTCCATCTTTGCCTAATACAGTTTGCTAGGAAATTGGCAGGGTTGGGGCATCCTCTTACACTTTTCTTCCAATAATTTCTCAATTGGATATTTCTATCATTGATCATCGTGTAAAGATAGAAAGTGGAAATAAAAAACAACTTTTATCAAATTCCTAGATGATGCAGCAATGAAAAAATTGCACACGATCAATCTACTTACATGAGATGAATAGAAGATGGCCCAGATATAGCAGCTACTCTTTGAGCACGTTGTGCTTCTCCGTGGTAAAGTCCCTTCATTTCCTTTTTGACACGCCGTGCCTCACGTCTCTCCTCTTTCACAGCATTCTACATAGAGAAAAATAAAAGTATCAGCAAATAGGAACATTAGAACTAGTAATTCAATCAAGATGGTCACTTTTAGATGCAGCAATCTTCTAAGAGAAAGATAATCATTCCATTCCACATCATCAAATGGCAATTTACTGAGTGAAATTGGAATGAGAAAAACATATAAACGTCGAAGGGGCCTAATAATACTTTTTCTATGTAGACTTCTACCAATGCAATATTATACGGAAGGGCACATAATCGGAATATGGCAGTTACCTTCCTTTCCTTTTTTTCCTCCTTTGACTCCTGACCATGCTGCTTTCTTTTCTGCTGTTCAGTCCTCAAGCTACCAACAGCCTTCACTGTTTCACTAGTAGGTTTTCTAGCACGTGGTAAAAAGTCAACAGGCAGCTTCTCTTTTCCTTTAAGAGTTATCACATAATTGCTGGAACTAAGGGCTCCAGAAACAGTTTCTGCCAGCTTCTTCTTTCTAGTAACTTCTGGAGCTTCAATTTTACCAGGGTGGTTATCAAGATTTGAAAATGTAGAAACAATAGTCTCACAGTCCCATACCTCTGATTCATCACTGCTTTCCTCAACTAAGACCACATCTTTGTCATCATCTTCATTTTGGTATTGCTCTGCATATTCTGCACAGCGGCGTATCACAACAGCAGTAGAATCCAGAAGCTCTTTACTAGCTGATATCTTATTACTTTTCAATAGATCCCCAGGGGCCATATATGCCTCATCAAGTTCAACCACACCCTTTATCTGGTCGCCCAGTGCATGTTGAAGCTTCTCAGCAAGGTATTCATCATCTCTAGCCACATAATCATCATCCTCAGCATAGTGAGAATCCCCATCATCATCTTCAGCATAGTGAGAATCCCCATCATCATCCTCAGCATCGTGAGAATCCCCATCATCATCGGTTCCATATTCACGGGAAACAAGCTGTAGATAAGAAGTGTTAAGATAAAAGCAAATCCATCTCAAAAGAACATGAGAGCAAAGCAAAATGTCAGCTAAATGACAGATTAAAATTGATTTCTTGCTTAATTAAAGCAGACCCTGTTGATGGGTTGAGAACAAACTCCAAAAAAAATATATGCTAACTTGACCATCTTGCTAATTAATATATGTGAACGGTCATGGAAAGATAATCAACCAATCTATAAAATTCAAGCAGAATGAACTCACAAGATCAAACTGTTCATCCAACACACGGCGAACTCGTGGATTTTCAACACCACTACTCTCTCCTTTTTCTGCCATCGAAATGAGGTCAGCAGAAATTTTCTGATTGCAAGGAATCATGAAGCCGCTCTCCTTTGATTTTTCAGATTCCTCAACCAAATTAAACTTCTTTTCTGTAGTTATATCTTCCCCTGCTTCAGGCAGGTTTGCCTGGACTACAAAGTCCTCTTCCAAATCCTCAACATCAGAACCAAACCTTGACAAATCACTGTCATCAAGCATTGCATCTACCTCAGGATCAATGGCTTTTTGCACCCTCACATTTACAGCCTTCGAAGCTACACTGTATAGGAATTGATCATTGAGATCGCCATTTACTTCAGATACAGATACTCTCGATGCATCATACGCCTGAAAGACAGCAAATAACTTTAACCAAAGTAACTTTTGAATGTTAAATCACTAATTCTCAAACGCAGTTCAATTAGATATTGTTCAATATTCAAAGAAACATGCTATTTTACTGAATAAAACACACAAAAAAAAAACAAAGGAACCTGAACGAAATATAGAATGTATGAAAATAACCAAATTGGATGTCTCTACGGAGTACTGACCGAGTATTCTTAACTTATATTCTACGAACATAAAAGTAACATACGAGTATCTGTTTTCCTGTTTTAAGAGAGGGAAAAAAAGTATATTTATTTCCTCTGTAAGGCTCAATTTCCGCACCAACCTTCACATCAAGTGGCAGCTGCTCAAGCTTGGCCTTAGGATTGGGATAGAACGAAGAACCACCACCAGTATTCTTAATTTCCCTCATATGCAGCAAATAATTGTAACCATCATCAGGAAATCCCAGCTCCAAAATCTGCATCCTGACATGTTCCGGCAATGGCGCCTCCGCACCAGTCACCTCCTGAGAGCGCACCAAGTTCCCAAGACCCCTGTGATCGTCGTTTCCATCATCATAATCTTTGGGTGCGTCGGCAAATATAGAATTGGGATCGGCGTCAAAGCAGCCGGTACCGGAACCGTTATTCGGGTCATCGTCACCAAATGTGTCAAATGAGTAATGGTTGTTATCAACGCGAACGAAAATACGGTCGCTGCCGGGGGTATGATCATGATTGGGCTCTGACGAGTCGCGGGCAAGTAACTGGAACGTCGCCGACTTTTTCTTGTCTATGAATTTCTTCTTGCCTCCCATGTTTAACGGTGAAACTTGTGGAGGCTGAAAGATTTTACGAGGAGAGGAGGACAATCTTCGAATCCCCAATAAGGATAAATTAAGAAAAGCCGTAGGCTAATACTGTGAGCGGGGATCTTCAATCGTGGGAATATATAAACCTAAACCCTAAAACTACAGAGAAACCTTCTTAACTTCCCGGGAAGAGCAAACAAAACATAAGTTAAAATAAAAAAACCTTTCCGTTGCCGGGACTTGAACCCGGGTCTCTCGGGTGAGAGCCGAGTATCCTAACCAACTAGACTACAACGGATTTTTTGTTTGAAGACCATTACTAAAATTTAAATATTATAATGTACGCTTTACGTTAAAGCTCTTTTCACGTATGAAATTTAAAAGTATCGTGATAATTGAGTTGATGACAATTAAATTGATAACAATTAAAATGTTGACAAAGTATGATTAATATTTTTTTATTGTGCATGGTAATTTATAGAGTAATTGATGACGATTTAGGATCACTATGTCGGTATGTGTATAATTTTGTGATAAATCGGTGACAACTAATTTAAAGGTGATTCGGTTGACTCCTCAGGATTGATTTGCCATAGTAAATCTAGACGCTTCCATTTTTAGAAGTAATTCAATTCTCCTTATGATTATCCTTAAGTAAGGATTACTGTCAACTTTAAAGATTAGTCATGTTAGAGATTCAAAGTGTAATGTATTGTTATCTTCTTCCCAATATTATCAACAGTACATTCAAAGTGTACGGTATTGTTAATCTTGTCCTTGAGATTTAGTTGTCAATGAGTCTAAACAAATAAGATAATTCAATTGACAAGATGATTACGAGCAACTTCACCTACATAGCCTCCTTCACATGATTGCAATGAATTGTATCAGTTAAAGTTAAATTAATTGGGATAGAATTCAAATGGTCAAATTAATCACATCATATTATAGTCAAAGTTATTAAAAACCTCAATAATATCAACAATACATTACACTTTGAATTATTATCTTCTTCCTAATTACTAGTATCAAAATTCTCTTTTATTGATGAGAACATGAGAGAATCTTATATCTCGACTTCGATCAATGAAAATATTTTTAAATTTTTAGTCACCCTAAGTAGTTGAGAAGTACTTATAGCACGTAAGACTATGATCAACAAGAAATCAACTATTGTTTTCCAAGGTGGTTTGACTGTTGAATGATATTTGAAAACGTTTTTTTTATTTGGAGCAGAGTGAAATTCAAACACACACACGTATACGATGATAAACAAGTCACCAAATGAAGCCCTACAATACACACCCTAATAAAATGATCCAACTTTTATTGACATGGGTAACGCTTAAATAATGCAACTAAGGTTATCGAAATCCTGATATGGGACACTTGACTCACGTTTCAACAACTTGATTTTCTTTATCTGAAGTATAGTGAAATTGAAACACACACACACACACGTATACGACGATAAACAGAGCAATCAAATAAAACCTTATAATACACACCCTAACAAAAGAGATCTAACTTTTGTTGACACGTCTGAAGTATAATGAAATTCAAACACACACACACACACACACGGATACGACGATAAACAGAGCAATCAAATAAAGCCTTACAATACACACCCTAACAAAAGAGATCTAACTTTTGTTGACACGTCTAACGCTTAAGTAATGTAACTAAGGTTGTCGAAGTCCCGATATGGGACACTTGACTCATGCTTCAACAACTTGATTTTTTTTATCTAGAGCATAGTGAAATTTAAGCAAACGTATATGACGATAAACAGAGCCATCAAATGAAACCTTACAATACACATACCCTAACAAAAAGATCCAACTTTTATTGACATGGATAATACTTAAATAGTGCACATATACAATGATATACGATGATATCTGAAAACGTTTGGTTGAATATATTTCCTTAGTAACCATTATTAGTTTTCTCATTGGTTAGATATTGTTCAGAAGCAACAACCATCCAGCAACTTGTGAAATATCCCATGATTGAATCCTCTTTGGGACAGTAGTTTTTTAAACTAAAAAGAATAGCCAATTGGTTGTAGATATACGTAAAGTTTCTGGTGAGAGAGATAACAATTCTTTTTTCATATTTTTTTTAAAGTGAGCTTGTAGTAGAATTCTTAATTATGAGATTGTATGTTACTCTTTTTTTTTTTTTTTACTAATTTACAACTTACAATGGAACTTGGGGGAGGTTGGAAACATGATATAACTAACTGCCCCATGAATGTGTTTGTTATATATATATATATTAGCATTAAACTAATGTTTCTAATTTCTCCAACCAACTTCTTCTGTACTCAAATACTTCCCCAATCCCGCTTTCAGATACTATAATAATAGTGTTCCCCTAGGAGATTATATTTGTAGCGTTGGAGTCATCTTGGTTGCTTCTAGAATCATAGGGGGGAAATTATCGAATATGGCGTGTTTAGGATCAAACGAGATTGAACTTGACTAAACTTGAATAATTTTAAGTATAGCTTGTACTCGAACTGAGTTTGGACACAAAATACATGTATCAAATAAGAAAACTTGAAGCGTTTGGTCGTTTTGAGTATTTCTAGTGTTATAGAGAGTCAAAAAGATTTAGTAGAACGTGTTTGGAACCAAATGGGATAAACTTAACTAAATTTGAATCATTTAGGTATAACAAAAGGAAAAATAAAATAATACAAATTTTCATTTATTAATTAGTTTACTTTGAAAATTGTTTTACAAAGAAGTTTTTAGAGGGTTTAAACTAAAAAAGTATTGAATACTACTATGAAACCCACATTCACATATAAACGTTTTCCTTGTTTAATTTTCACATTTTATTTCTTTTTAAATTTTGGTTTTAAAAAGAGATGCAATGTCAAGAAAATGGCTGGCCTTGAATAGACGATTATCTTACGTGCTCACGCAGCAGCACCATGCAGTTAGAGTGGGTTAAATTTTTTTTTAATGAAATCAGATTATATAGAAAAATATAAAAATACAGTTAAGGGGTTTAAACCTCCAATAGAAATACCTTGTAAACGGATATAAACTATGATTTTATCAATCAAGCTAAGAATATAAACGGATAAACAAGAATAACTAAGACTAACTTTATCTCTGTCTAGATTATATATTGTAATAGCATCAGCAATTGAGCAATTTCTGTTAACCAAAACAATAGAAATACCTAAAGCTTAATTAATCTTGGAATTGATATCTAACACAAGGTTCTGCAATCTCTAATCTAGATATTTCTTAGCAAATTCTAATCCACAACAATCTATGAATCAGATTCAATAGAGCCTCCAACCCGCTTTGAGGAGAGAAACCAATTAAGCCCATGACTAATAGCAAGCAACTCACATGGATCACGTAAAGAGAATTGACCTGAAAACCATCCCAAAAAATCATACTTCTCATTGAGTCTCTATACACAGTCCTGATACCACCCCTCTTCGACAATAGATAAAATGAAGCATCGCAGTTCACCTAAATCATTCCATCAACAAGGGTTATCCAAGAGGGATTCATCCTTAATCTCGAAGAAGCAACGCTATCGAGGGAAGATAAAGACGAATCCAAATCGGTAAGAGTTTTCATCTTTTATGAAATAGACTAACTATGGGGTTTATTGTGCAGGTTAACACATGCAGAAGAGAGGATGAGAGAAGAGAAGAGAAAAAGAAAACACCAAAAAAATTATATTGGTTCAGTTTCTAGTTTGGGAACCTGCATCTAGTTGCTAGAGAGAGAAATCTACTAGTCGGAAGTCCAACGATACAGAGACTTACAAAGGCTTCGAGTACAAGAAAACAAATTACAAAGTCTCTCCCTCACCATCTTCGAAATCAAGTAACAGAACCTTAATCGATGCTTTTTTTAGTTACATATGGAAGTAGAGTTTCTGAACTATTTCAGAAGAGTTTATCTAGAGGACCCCTCTGTCTTTACTCTTCTTACGTTGATAATAGTTTCATGACTTAAGTAAATTATAAACACACTTTAATTAAAAAAAATTCATTTATTCATTAAATTTTATAATACAAAAATGTCAAAGAAATAACTAAATAATCATAAATAGTTATTACACCCTACTTTATGGACATAATTTCAGCAATCTCCCACTTGGACTAAAGTAGGCGTGTATAATCTTGTATCCTCATGCTCTCCAGATGACCATCAAAGACTTTACTGTTTAAAGTCTTCGTGAATGGATCTGCTAGTTTGTTGACCGTAGATATGTGTGTTACTACAACATCTCCACGTCGAACAATCTCTCTGATTAGGTGATACTTACGTTTTATGTGTTTGGATCTTTTATGGCTGCTCGGTTCCTTTAAGTTTGCTACAACCCCACTATTATCGACATAAAGTGTCATGAGCTTGTCAGCATCTGGAACGACTTTCAGAGTTTTCAAGAACTTTTTAAGCCAGACAGCCTCATTTGCAGCTTCATAAGCTGCCATACACTTAGCCTCCATGGTAGAATCAATAATGCAAGATTGTTTAATACTTCTCTATAGTACGGCTCCACTATCAAGGATGAACACTGATCCTGAAGTGGACCTCATGTAATCTTTGTATGTTTGGAAATTGGAGTCGGTATAACCCACCATATTCAAGTCAGTACCTGAATACACAAGTATGTAGTTCGTCTTTCTCCTAAGATACTTGAGGATATGCTTGACGGCATTCCAATGCTCAAGTCAAGGATTAGACTGAAAACGACTCACCACACCCATGACATAGCATATATCTGGTCTAGTGTAAAACATCACATACACGAGACTTCTTATGGTTGAGATATAGGGAATCTTTCTCATGTCTTCCTCCTTTTAAGGAGCTTGGGGAGATTGTTCCTTGGAGAGGATGACTCCATGCCAAAATGGAAGATACCCCTTCTTGGAGTATGCATACCGAAATGATCCATCACCTTATCAATATAAGATGCTTGAGACAATGTCAATTGTATATTCTTTTTATCTCGAAAGATCTGAAGACCTAAGACAAAGACAGCTTCATCAAGATCATTCGTATCAAATTATTTTGCAAGTCAAATCTTGATATTTGACAATTTTCCTATATCATTCTCAATGAGTAGAATATCGTCCACGCACAAGACTAAAAAAATCACTTTCCCTTTGTGTATCAGCTTATATACACAAGGTTCATCCACTAACTTTTCAAAATCATAGTTCTTGATAGTTTCATCGAATCTAGTATTCCACGACCGTGACGCTAGCTTAAGTCCATAAATAAATTTTAGCAGTTCGCAAACCTTGCCCTCTTGGACTTTTTTTATGAACCCGTCTGGTTGAGCCATATAAATGTGCTCTTCAACATTGTCATTTAGAAATGCAGTCTTGACGTCCATCTATCAGATTTTATAATCGACGGCAGTAGTAATGGACATGAGGATTCAAATGGACTTAAGCGTGGCCACTGACGAGAAGGTATTCTCATAATCAATACCTTCATTTTGGGTGTAGCCCTTGGCTATTAGCCTAGCTTTGAATGTTTTCACATTTTCATCCGGACCTCTCTTTTTCTTATAAATCCATTTACACCCTACATGTTTTACCGTTCAGGAGGATCTACAAGCTTTCTGACTCTGTTCTAGTACATCGATTGTATCTTGACGTTCATGGCTTCTTGCCATAGATTTGCTTCAGGACCAGCCATAGCCTGCGAGTAGGAAGCAGATTCATCACGATCCTGATCTAAGACTACTGTTAAATCATCTCTATAAGATATGTACATGTCAGGTTGTTTCACAATCCTCCCACTATGTCGAGGCTCTATAAGCTCTATTTTCTGTTGTGGTTCCTCCATTATCTCTATCTCTCTTCTATTATTGAATCGACAAGTGTGCTTCTCGGCTTCACAAATATAGTTTTCCTCAAGAAAACATGCATCCGTGCTAACAAATGTTTTCTTGTCTGTCGAACTGTAAAAGACTTATCCCTTTATTAACTTGGGATATCCTACAAATAAGGATAATTATGATCGACTTGCCAACTTACCTATCTTCAGTCTCAGTACATGTGTTGGGTATCCTAATATCCTAAGGTGGCTTATGGATGACTTTTCATCCACTCTACCTTTCATATGGTGTGTTAGGCATCGTCTTTGACTGAACTTGGTTCAGAATGTATGTTGTTGTTTCTAAGGCATATCCTCAGAATGAATTTAGGAGGGATGAGTAACTCATCATGGATCTAACCATATTCATTAAAGTTCGATTCATACTCACCATTTTGTTCTAGAGTACCATATGTTTTAAGCTGAGAGAAAATACATTCTTCCTTGAGAAAGTCTTTGAACTCTCCTAGCAAGTACTCTCCACCACGATCGGATCGTAGTGTTTTGATTTGTTTCTCTAATTGCTTTTCAACCATAGCCTTGTACTCTTTGAACTTTTCAAAGGTTTCAGACTTTTGGCACAATAGATAAACATGTCTGAAATGCGAGTAGTCATCTGTGAATGTTACAAAATATCCATAACCTCTTCTTTCTTGGATATTCAATGACCCACGTACATCACTATGTACGAGTTCAAGGCATTGAGTGGCTCTTTCACCCTTCGCCGAAAAAATTCTATTGGTCATTTTACCTTCTATGCATGATTCGCATGTGGGTAGTGATCACACATTTAAAGTTTACAATGGACCATCATTTGCAAGTATTTTAATCATGTCTAGGCTAATGTGATCAGGACACAAGTGCCACAAGTATGTTAGATCGATTGAGTCAGACTTCAACCTTTTACTATCCCTTTATAAATCAGTATTTATTTCAGTGTCACATATCATTGAAACTTTTGTTTTATATAGAATAAGTTATTTATCAACAATGTAGTAGTAATTAAGCAATCGTTTCTAAAAATACAAATATCTTTATCAATGAAATTCATAGTGAATCCTTGCTCAATTAAACTACCTATTAAAATAATGGTTTTCCAAAAAATCGGGATATAATAAACATCTCGTTAAACCATAAAATAGTTATCAAATGACAATTTAATAGTTCTAATTGATACAGCCGATACTAATTTTTCATTCTCCTAACAGAAGATGAACTCACCATCATTAAGCCTTCTAAGTTCTGCTTCTTAGCTTTCTTCGGACCTATCTTGTGTTTTTTTGGCGCCAGAGGTGGAAGGCTTACTTTCAGTAAAGCTTGCCTCCCTAATCTTCCTCTTGCCCTTCAGAAACATGGTCTCAGCAGCTTGCGAGTCCTTCATAAGTTTCAAAAGTGAGTACCTCAACTTATTCAACGAATAATTAGGTTTGGAGCTCTAAAAAATATCTAGAAGGGTCTCAATGATCATATCAACTTAAGTTTTTCCATCTACCTCAGCACCTATGATCTTTACCTCATTCAGATAACTTGTGATTAGCATAATGTGTTCTCTGACAAGAGTTCCAAGTTTCATCCGGCAATTCATGAACTTTCGCACAACAGCCTGTTTTTCTTGACGACCCTCATCCTTGAACATTTCAGTGATGTTCAATATCATATCATTGATGGTTTCCATGTTCTGATGTTGTTGTTGTACCTGGCAATCTCATCAGAACACAGCAATAAGCATAAACATCATTTTCCTCTTGAGTCGATTCAGCAATAGGCTCAAGGGGACAAGGGGTGGTGAGCACGGACTTGTGCTTTTCTACCGTCAATACGATTTCAAGATTATGTTTCTGATCCACATAATTTTCACCAGTAAGTTTGTTCGCATTTAAGATCATTGAGAATGAGGATACTGACACAATTATTGAAAATGATAAATAAAACGGTGTAAAAATTACTTAATCATTTAAGAAAGTATGATTCATGATGAAAATACTCAAATATTAAAAGATCCAAAAAAATATTTCTTCAATAATGTTACGATCAACAACGATAGCTTGTCTCATCTAAGAACAACGCCCAAACTACCTTCTATCGCATCGAGACTCTTCTCATTTGGTTAACGTTTCTAAAGATGTCATTACATCTAGCTTAACCAATCGCCATTGATTTTGGTCACCTTGGCCCCATTCACTAGCTCCTATGAGAGATTTCAATGTGCTTCGACCCAAGTGTTTAACCAACGCATTGGTTTTAAAGGTTGCTATGAACTAATAATCCGTCTAGGAACGATCTGGCCTTACCACTTCCTTTACAAGCTTTAACTTCTCAAGCAACTCGATGACTCAAAATGACACGATTTGTAAGTTTCTCCCACTGAAGAGAGGACCACTAGGGTGGCTCTAAACCATTCCTCGTGCCATGACTAAGTTTGCATTGGGGACATTGGGAATTTTTCAACGTAAACGGCACTCCCACTTAGTTTTTGGAAAAATGAAATTTTTTTTTCTTTTTCAAAAAAACATAATTCTTTATAAATTTGAAAAAACAAGTTTTGAAAATTATAAATTTTTATAAAATTTAAATCACAATTTAAAAATTAAACTACAATGATGCATGTACATGTTACATGGTATTTTGATATTGGTATATCCCTATTTCTATATAACATGTTATATGATGGTACGAGATTAATAATAAATCATTCATTTAAAATTAAACTCTCTATGACTCATTTTTAATTACAACTCATAAAAGTATAATAAAAAAATACAATAATTTTAAATACTAATCTTCATGATGTCTGTAATTTTCTTCTTCTCCTTCAAGAAGTCACACCTCTTATTAACTCTTTACTAAGGTTTGGTCTCATTCTCAAAATTCAAATTTCAATTTAAAATTTAAGTTTCCAATAATTTTTACTTTGATAAATAAATTACCAAGTAAGTTAATAAATTGATTTATTTTTAAAAATAATTTATAAAATAAGTTCTAATTAATTAGTGTTGAAAAATTACCGAATTAAATAAAATTAATTTTTAGGAACTGGATTAGGTTTAGAATCAAATTTCAAATCCTTGCGAATTATTTAGGCCGAGCAACCCTTGCTTAGTTCAACTCTTCAATAGGCTTACTGGGTCCATGTCCGCCAAATGGTCCAACATGGTATTCTGCGCACTAGAGTTTCCAAAACCCTAAGGTTTCTTAAATTCAAAAGTTTACAAAATCCCAAGATTTCCTAAACAAAGGTTTCCAAAACCTCAAGATTTTCTAAACCCAAAAATTTTCAAAATCTCAAGATTTTTTAAACCCAAAAGTTACTAAAACTTCAAATTTCCTAAACCCTATGGTCTCCTAAATCATAATTAGGTAACCCACAACGGCGAGCGGCGATGGCATGTAGCGGCGTGCGTCGGCGGCGGTGACGAACGATGCCTTTTCTTACAACGACGGATTTACATGGAATTTAAAGATACAAATTTTACAAAACTTAAATTATATCAAATCCTATGCCTCAATTTTGGTGTACATCAATACTAAAATTGAAAATAAACACCTAGAGCCAATCGATCAGGATCTATTAATAAAACACATTCAAACACGCTTTGAATCTACCATAAAAAATGCCAATATCACAACATTTATTGATACATACGTCTAATTACTAAATATGCACAATCAAGAACTCAAGGCCCCAATACCAATTGTTGGATCATGTTTTAAAAATTGAAGAAAATTAATGAACCACGAACGGTTCGTGGGTGGAGTATAATTTTTTTTAAAAATAAATATATAATCATATCAAATATAAAACCATACAAGGATCATACATATTTAGATAAATGTATCGAGAAAAGATAGAAACAATTTTTATCTTTTCTTGCAATGGAGAATTTCTGAATTGGTGGGATCCAATTTTTTGTCTCTCGTCCCTCGTTCTTGAGATTCACAAAACTTCAATCGATCTTCACACCAATAATCACTCGTAGAATTTAGAAGTATGTCTTGCAAGGACATTGTTAAGAATAGAGTGTGGGCTCCATAAACAACAGAGGAAGAAAAAATATTTTTTTTCTTCTTCCTCTTGGTTTTCGACGGCAACTGTAGGGAGGGAAAAGAGAAACTCTTTTTAGCTCTGTCTAACACTTAACTTGACTTAGGGTTAGGTTTGCAACCGCCTTTTATATTAACTAAGGAATTTACTCATATACCCCTATATAAAAAAATTGAAATTTATCTCCCTTGTAATGCAATCTGTGATTTTTGCATCTTCCCTAGAGTCAAGACTGTGTCTAAATCATCAATTTAAATTGATAAATTAAATTGATCCCTATCGATTAATTAATTATTTTTTATTTACTAATTATCTAATAATTAGAAAATAAAAAAATTAATTCATTTGAACATTAATTTTACTCTTCACTAACTTAAGGATGACACTCATCACATATGGGTTAGGGAAGTATATCTTGGTCCAAAATACATTTTTTATCCAACTAATGTTGTTTCTCATTCATGTCATTATAAAATACTCATGGGACCAAATGAACCCACATAAATAAATCTATGTGATTCAAATTCTCCGCTAATTTATCACCATAAATTCCTGACTTATTTAATCCCGACATCATACGACTTCACTATAGGTCCGATACCGAATCAACTATCGATCATGCGCGCTATATTTTCTGTTGTTGCAAATAAACATATTTATTTCACGGTCCACCAGAATAATTTATGATATTATCCTTTGTAAATATCAGTAACAAGAGCGAAATATACAATTATTACCTATCTAGTTATTATTTTGATAACTCATTTATTGAGTGTGAATAAAAAAGACATATTAGTGAAGTGTCTCGTACAGTTCATAATGTCTTATTCAATGACGCATGTCATCGAGTGCCAGGCCTGATTTATTCACATACTCATCAATAAAGCATAAAGTGATATTATTGTTATTGCAATCTTATCACGAATTTCATATTTGTGAATCAAGCAACTCCAACATAATTGAATCACGATCCCAACAACCGAGGTATTGTCTAGCAATTGAAACTCACTCATATGGCATATCAAATATCACAATTAACTAGGTCAGGTTCCGTATTCACCATAAGATTAAAGTAATTATAAAAATACCCTTAAAGTGTAACAATTAGATTTAGTGCTAGATAAACGACTTTGCTCTAAACTAATTTATTACTGGTCTATTTAACATATTTCATAACATGTCTAGGTCAAATGTTAGAGTCTCCACTCCCATGCCCCAAGACTGACATCTTTTAGTTCAACCTAACAGACGTAATCAGATTCGATTACCCAGTCGATTCTAAGACTACGAATAACATTCTGAACTATTTCAGAAGAGTTTATTTGGAAGACCCCTCTATCTTTACTCTTCTTACGTTAATAATAGTTCCAGGATTTAAGTAAATTATAAACATACTTTAATTAAAAGAAAACTTTCACCTATTCATTAAATTTAGTAATAATAAAATGTCAGAGAAATAACTAAATAATCATAAATAGTTATCACACCATACTTCATGAACATAATTCCAACAGTTTTTACATCCATATGTTCTAGGTCTAGTCCATATTGTGTGACTAGAGCTAGAAGCAGTGTAATTGAGGTATGCTTCACCATGGTGAGTAAATCTCAGAGTAATCTATGCCTTCTCTCTGAATAAATCCCTTGGCCACCATTTTGGCCTTAAGCCTAGACATTTCAGCTCTTGGAATTTCTTATTTTACCTTGAAAATTCATTTGTTTCCTACTATCTTTTATCCTTTTGGTTTGTCAACAAAAACCAAGTATGATTCTTATTTAATGAGTTTAACTCCTCATTCATAGCTTTCAACTATTGCATACAGTTTGGCTCTTCATAGCCTCATGAAATGTTCTAGGTTCATATTCATCTAAGTTGTCAGCCACTATCAAGGCAAATGTAATAAGATCTACATAGCCATACCTGACAGGGGCTCTGTGTTGCCTTCTGTTTTTGTCTCTGGCCAGCTGGTATTCACTAAGGTCCTCTTGTTCATCATAGGTTTCAAATTGTCATTGGCATTCATTTTCTGTTCTAAAATCTGTGTTGATAGAACTTGAAGTGTTAGGTTCTTTACTGGTGCTTCCAAGCCCCACCTCAAGCTTAATATTGCTGTTTTTTTTCGGATTGATTTTGTGGTTTGAGGATGTTCATATACATTTCACATTCTATGAATGTGACATCTCTACTTATAAAGCTTTTGGACTTATTCAAGTATGAGAACCACAACTTATACTCTTTCACTCCTTCAGGATACCCTCAAATATGGACCTTCTAGCTCTAAGCTCCAACTTTCCTTATTTGATGTGTTCATAGGCCACACATCCAAATAATTTTAGGTATGTGAGATTTGGAGGAGATCCAGTCCAAATCTCCTCAGGTGTCTTGAAACCCAAAGCTTGAGAATGGCACTTGATTATTAGGTAAGCAGCAGTGTTGACAGCTTCTACCTAGAATTTCTTAAGTAGGTTCGCACAAAGCAGCATACACCTTACCCTTTCCAGTAATTTCATGTTCATCCTTTCTGCCAATCCATTCTACTGGGGAGTGTGAGGTATTGTTTTGTGCTTCACAATGCATTCATATTTACAGAACCTATTAAACTTTTCATTTAGATATTCCAGCCCATTGTCAATTCTTGATTTCTTAACTCTTTTACCTACTTGCAGCTCTACTATTCTTTTCCGACCTCTAAACTTTTGGAAAGAGTCATTCTTTGATTTAAGTATGTAAATCCAAACCTTCCTAGAGCAATCATCAATGATAGAGATGAAGTACCTTCCTCCATTTAGTGATTCAGTAGTAGATGGTCCCCAAAGATTTAAATGTATATAACTCAGTGTCTCTTGTATTTTGTGAGTTTTTTAGCTAAACTTAACCCTAGTTGCCTTGCCATATAAATGGTGCCCACATAATCTCTATTTGTCCAGCTTGTCTCCATTAAGCAACCCTTTTTTTCCAGTCCTTGCAGCTACTTTTCACTCACATGTCCCAATATTTTACGCCAAAGAGTTGGTTTGTCAATTTCTGGTGTAGTAACAGAGTTTGCTGCACCAACCAATGTATTGCCTTAGAGTACATAAGACCATTCTTCTTAATACATTTCATCACAACCATTGAGCCTTTAGAGATATTAAGAACTCCATTTTCACATTTTTTAGTGTAGCCATTCTCATCTTGATCTTTAAGTCAAATAAGATTCCTCTTTAGGTCATGTGCAAATCTCACTTCTGCCAATATTCTCTCAAAACAATCATAAGTTCTAATTCTGATGGTACCTGATCCAGTGATCTTGCATTCCTTGTTGTCTACAGGTAATACCTTCTAACCACCATGCCTAAATAAGGTCTAAAAACCAATCTCTATTTGGTGTAATGTGGAATGAACTCCCAGATTCTAGGATCCACTGTTTTTCAGAGTTTATGGTTACCACCACTAGTATATCAGCACTTTCATACCCATCTTTTACCACAACAGCATCACCATCAACTCCTTTATTTACTTTAGGGTCCTTCTTTCTCTTAGGACATAATCTTTTAATATGTCCCTCCTCATGACCGTGATAACATCTCACTTTCTTGTTGTTTTTGGCATTTTTGGACTTAGATCTAGATTTGCTTATTCCTCTGTATTATTTCTTTTTTGTTCTTCCCATCACTGTCAAACTCTCCTCGCTTGAGTCTTTTTGTTCATGCTTCCTTTGCAATTCTTTTAAATATAGTGCTCCCACTACATCTTCGGGTGACAGTTTCTCCATGCCATGCTTAAGAATATCTACAAAAGTATCATAAGATCTGGGTAGAGAATGCAACAACACCAAGGCTTTGTCCTCATCGTCGTATTCTTCTTGTATGTTCTCAAGGTCAAGACATACCTTGTTGAACTCGTCTATATGATCTTGAAGATTCTTCCCCTCTACCATCTTGTATGAGAAGAACTTTGCCTTGAGGTACAACCTACTTGACAATGTCTTTGTCATGTGTAGGCTCTCAAGTTTGAACCAAACCTCTGCCATTGTCTTCATCTTGGTAATTTCCCTCATAACTTATCATTTAAACTCAGGATCAAAGTGTTGTATGCCCTATTCATTATATATTTATTTTTCTCCTCAAAGTAACTTGCTGGCATCTTACTTTCATATTTAAGTGCCTCATTTAGTCCCAAATTTTCCTAAGAGTGCTCTAGCATCTTCATTTTTTAGATGGAAAAATCGTTTGTGCCATCAAACTTCTCAATATTATGCTTGATAGATGTAGTAGCCATTTCATAAGCTTTCTTGATAGCTTCTTGATTTTCAGGCAGCAATCTTGAAATATCAAGATTCTTGACTTATGAAGCTTGAACCTCCTAGGTAGACAACCTTAGGCTCTAATACCACTTTTGTTATGAAATAGACTAACTATGGGGGTTACTGTGCATGTTAACAACACAGAGAAGAGAGGAGGAGAGAAGACAAGAGAAGAAGAACACAAAAAAAAATTATACTGGTTCAGTTCCCAGTTTGGGAACCTACATCCAGTTGCTGGAGAGGCAAATCTACTAGTCAGAAGTCCAACGTTACAGAGAGTCACAAAGGCTTCAAGTACAAGAAAACAAATTGCGAAGTCTCTCCCTCACTAACTTCGAACTCAGGTAACAGGGTCCTAATCGATGCTTTCTTGAGTTATAGATTGAAATAGAGTTTCTGTCTTCATTCTGCTATGCATTTTCCTTTCTTATTCGAGAGAATCAATCTGCATGTTGGCAGAGCAACTGTCAGCATGTTGCCATGGTAGTCTTAAGTTGCTTAGTTTAGTTAATTGGATCCACATCATTGGCTTGATTGTTAGAGCAACTGTCAATCAGTCCAATGATGTGGCTAATTAACTTAAGTTGATACATAAATTTACATCGTCCTTGAGATACAAGTGTAAAACCTTTTAGAAGCTTCCAGACCTTCAACCCGAAAGTAAGTCTTGAACTCAGAAATTTCTCTAATACTTTCTTCTTCTGCACAAACTTTATTTGCTATTTCTTTAACATGTACATTTCAAAAATCAATAATCACAACCATCAAGGAAACAAAACGATTGAGAGAGCGATGATCAAATATTAAAGAAACAAAGATAATAATGAAAACGGAGAGAGAATAAACTACCACTTCTCGTAAAAAATAAGAAGATTAGAGGACGAACCAAAAGATGATGAAAAACTTTTTGGAGTCCTTTCTTGATAGCAGACAAAGAAGAATTTATTGGAAAACGAAAAGGTGAATAATTCACACAAATTACTAACCAAATAATAATTTGAGAAATCAAATCTAACTATATGGAGGAAACTCCATGTTGGTCCCATGGCTAAAATCGTAGCTAGCCAATAAGAGACTAAATTAGCTGTGATAAAGCGCGCGTGCCTCACAAGTGGGCGAGGGCCTGTTCGAGGTTTGCAGACTAACCTGCAAGCTTTGCCGTTGTTGGTGGGGAGATTAAGTAAATCATAAGGCACCTAGTTTTCTTAGAGAAGACATAGATAAAGTGACAAAGTGGGGACAAATTCAAACAACTAGCTAGTCCTATAAATACGTATAAACAGAGCATGTTCGTCGCTCTGAATTTGTATTCGATCTGTTAGCTAATACTTAAAATGAGGATAAGAAGACACTGTTTCAACGGTTTCTTGTTTTTTGTTTTGCTTGCTGTTGTTGCGTCAAGAGGTGAAGAGTTGAAAAATGGCACATCCACGGGCCTTACTCAAGCCAACTCCACTTCTTCCTTCTCATTTTCGCAGCTCAATGAGGAGAAAAAAAACAAGTCTTCTTATAATGAAATTGCGTTGAAAAATAAGAAGGATCGGAGTGGTGGAGGAGGTGGGGGCGGAGGTGGATATGAANATGGGGATGGGGTGGAGGAGGAGGGGGATGGTGGAAATGGGGATGTGGAGGGCAACCAAAAAGAGGACATAAAAATAATGGATACAAAAAAAGAGGGTTTAAAACAGAGGACTACATATTAGGGGAATATGCACAGTGCATGGTGAAAGGGAGATGCAGGGGAATGAGATTGGATTGCCCTCTTCACTGTGGTGGACCTTGCTTTTATGACTGCCAACATATGTGCAAGGCTCATTGTAAACGCTGAATTTAGATAAACTGATCTAGCTCTGAAAGAAATTACGATGATTATGTTCCTTAGTTTGGACTGATCTTCATTTGATTTTGAACGCCTCTTATTTTATCTAAAGTTTATAGGTCTCTGTTTCTGATCTTGGTCGATAAGGATGATTTTGATTGATAGAAACTTGCAATTTTTTGTTACTACTAGGGAATCTATAGGCCGATTTGTATTTTTTTTTTCATTTTTGTGTGCGTTTGTTTCAATGGTGGCTGATACAAAGAGTGTGTGCACGAATTTAGCACTATTGGAAAGGAAAGGAAAAGAGAAATTCGTATCAGTATCAGAGAAAACGATTTGGTCTTTTCCTGGAGTAAGCCACAGTATTTTCACCAGTATCAATCAGTCTGGTATCAGTTTATCAATTGTTAAATTAGCCTTATGTGATGTGATGACCATGATTCAATGAGTGATCATTCTTGTACCAATTTTTGACAAATTGAGAAAGTTCTTAACTTACATTTATTTGTGAAAATATGGATAAAGTACCTATGATGAGCATTTAATGTTTTTTATTTTCTTATATATGTTTCTGTTTATGCTACCAACTGAAAGTTGAAATTTGAAAAAATAGAAAGTGGTTTAAGATTTGAATCATTATGTTAACTCATCATATTAAAGAAAAGTGATGCTTCAAAATTAGAACATTCTCCAAATGTAACCATGAAGCTTCAAATGAATAGTGAGCTGTACGTGATGTGGGTTTGTTTCCATTTCACAAGCAACTTTGAATCATTAGCTCGCCCCTCATCATCGTTTCAACTATACATCTTTCTCCAGAAGGAATAATTTTCTGTTCGTTATACATTTTTTCTTCCTCTACCCTCATCGAATGCCTACGCTGGGTAAAAGTGACGGTTTTATTTATTTATATTTTTTCTGTCCAAGAAAAGAAAATGATTTTTTTAGTAAAATGTTTATATGTTCATTGCTCGTTGGTTTAGTTATAATTGCAATTATTAGAAGTTAGTAACTTTGTTTGGGGAGGAACCTAACCAATAGAAAAGAAGAAAATGTATTGGACTTGAGAATATAGTTATTCTTAAAAAGAGACGTCAACCAATCATTTTCTTGAAAGTTGTCATCTTAGACTTTTACATTGTTATCATTATTCATATTACAGTCTAGAATAATGGTATAGAGTTTATGTAAAAAATTTATACTAGATAAATTACACACTTTATTTTTCTTAGACAACACAAGTATTCGACCTTAAAACTCGTAATGTTACGGGCTTTTGAATTAACAATAAGTTAAACTTTCAAGGATTTTAAGCACATATTTTAAGTTAAACTAACGACTTTTTATTCTGAGTGAAGTCAGTTAGAATATCACAGATCAAAGCTATTGAATTTTCATTATTTTAACATGTAGCATGGAAACGTATCTTCTCGCGTGGGAACAGAATCCTTAGCCGGCCGGAGAGGCTGTAGAATTTGCGGTCTATAGTTTAAAAGTCGGCGTTGAGATGGTGAGAATCATGCTGTTTCAGTCAGGCTACAAACACCCATGATTTACATGTGCAAAGAGGAATTAAAATGAGCTGTAATATTTCCAGATTCTTCACCTAACCCGCCAACCACAGTGCAAGAAAGAAACAAGTTCTGCATTTTTCTTTTTTGACACAATGTACGTCCACCCACTCCACCATTACTGAACTCAGCGTCAGTCTTCAATCTTAGACCCAAAGGGCAAAAAAAGACCAGTACTTCCACTGTCATTTCTATTTTAGTCTCAACCAACAGAAATTGATTCTGTTTCTCATTTCTCCTTCAACATTCATTCATTCATTCATTCTCATATCAAATTTCTATTTTGATTTGAATGGGCCGGGTCTCCCGAGGTACGTATGGCCGAAAATTCTTTCTTGCACATAAATGGAAACCAAGTTTACTCTATATTACCTTAATATTTACATAGATAAAGGCAAGTGCTAACAAAATGACCCACAATTACACCTTACAGATCAAAAACACTAACCCTACATAGAAAAGATGATGCCAATAGCATATGACTAACAAAAGCATAAGGTTGGCTTGTCTAATGGCTATGTCCTCGACAGGATAAGGTTTATGTTACCAGCAATGTCTGGATCTTTTGGAGCCAGTGGATAATGGGATGCTCATCTGCGGAACCATAAAACCATCGTCTGTCCTTCCTCCTCTTTCGGGTTGCACGTTTGTCGCCTCTTTTGCCTCATCCTTCAACCCAATCTGTCCACTCATTTGTGAAGTAAACAGAGGAGGTGGTGCCTGAGGGACCCAAATCCCTGATTTCTCTGATGCGAAAATACCCAAATTGTTTCCAAAGTTCAACACATCACTATTATTACTCTGCAGATAACCAAACATCATAAAAAATTCAGACAGATTTTTACAAATTTCAAGAAAAATGTAGCAAAATGGTGTCTCAATTGTAAGAATCAATGTGGGCAAACCTTACAGAAACCAAAAGGATCAGAAGATGAATCAAAGAAGTCCTCAAAGTGCCAGCCAGGAAGGTTCTCTATCAAATACTCGGATATATTGCTCGTTGACCCAATTACTTCACTTGCTGCCCGAATTTCACCATCCTTATTTATGATGTCAGTGGTAGCTTGAGGAGACAAAAATGAAATTTCATTTTCAGCAGAAGCAGAAACAGTTGTTTTCTTACTCGAGGGCTTTGATTTAGAATCAGGAACAAAATCCCCACCAGATTTATAGAGGGAAGATGAAGCAGATAGCTTGATTCCAGTAAGAAGAAATCTAGAATGCTTTTGGGTATGCTCATTAGCCTCGTGAATTGAAAGGTCGCACTCTCGACAGAGAATCGCTCTGTCCTGCTGACAGAACAAGAAAGCTCGTCTCTCCTAAACAATAAACCATAGTGAGAGAAATCAGAGAACAATAGAAGTTCCAAGTAATGGAGAAAGAGAAAAGAACCTGGCAGACATCGCAGAGAGGGAATTGATTAGAAGAAGGGTGGAGAAGGGCAAAGCGATGGTGTTTGGAGGCGAGCTTGTTGGCGTGATGAACACGGTGATCACAGGCGGAACAGAGTGCTGCCTCGTCGGCGGTACAGAAGACGGAGGCCTCGTCTTTGTCACAGACATCGCACTGGATCTTCATCTCCCCTTGCTTCTTATCCTTTTGGTTTGGTACTTTATTCAGACCGCTGGTGGCTTAGCAGAGAGAGAGAGAGAGAGAGAGAGAGAGAGAGAGAGGAGGATGAGGTTGAAGTCAGGAAGGAGTTAATATAATTTACTCCAAACATAAAGCGAAACAGAGACGGTATAGAGGGTGTAATTGTAAAGGTACTATGAGTATGAGATTCTGAGAATGATACTTTGAACTTTGGGGAGGCTCAAGTAATTCAATTGTATGCTTATACTATTATATTTTAATATAGGTGACATTAAATTAATTAGAGAACTTTTAAGTTTTAAATTATTATAGACTACTATATAATTTTCGCTTCATAGGTGTCAATTTTCTTCAAGTTCATTCAATTCTGTATGACCATACCCTTGACAGTTAAGCGAACGACTTACACTGGCTCATGTAAGAAAAATTTTAAGAACACAATTCATACATCTCATGAGATTAGTTGAATCCGTCCGAATGCCCATTAATATAGAAAAAACGTATAGACAATTTCATTAAAACATCATTTAGAGATCAACTAAGCCTTCTTGAGACGAATAAGAAAGAAGAATCTCATGTAATGTACTAAGAAACGAGATTTGATCATATTCACGAAAACTCAATAAATATTTCATTTCAAATGAGAATTCAAAACATTTGAGATTTTTTTTAGAGATAGAAAGATAGTAATTACTAATTCATGTATATGTCTCCACGAAAATCAAACAACTAGCTAGTCCTATAAATACGACCTCTTGTAGGTCATCTAATCAAATCGGTGACCTTAAAGGACAACCATATATAATTAACAGGAAGTTCATTCTTGATTTGATGTACTTTGGTTTCCTACTATTTGGAGGTGTAAATCTTCCTTCTTTTTCCTTTTTAAGAAAATTTTGAAATATAGCAAGTATATAAATTTAGAATGAAAATCCTCTCCTATGGGTGGAATAGGAAGGAATAATATTTTGTCTAAATTATCATTTCTAAAAATAAACGGTTAAGGTCTGTTAAAAAACAGATAAAAAAAGAAAAATAAATAATAATAATTGTCATGAGTCTTTTTATCTTGACGTTTGCATCAATGTGATGTTAGCATCTATAATGAACATAGACGGACACAATTAGAAGAGCAGATCCCGCAGGACTTGGGAGGGGATTCATTTCCATAATTTGGAACTATAAAATCTATTTTTTCCGTATCATTCACTTGCTCAATTATCATTTGCATAAAAGCAAAACGTAATCATAATGTAATTTCCGCTTCTGAAAATAATAAAAATTTATTTCAAATATTCTATTATATGATCTTAAATCACGTGAATTTTTTACTATAAAAACTAAAATACTGAAAATTTTCTTGAAGGTGTGAAAACATTTGGCTCTTTGGGCATGGGAGGAGCTGATCCGGCACAGCATCTGCCGATTGGGTCATCGACCTGACCGTACCAAAAGATTTTGACGATCTTAGGCGGCGGAGGGGACCATCGTTTGCCATTATGGTGTAGTTAAGTGGCCCATACCAGCTCCATTCGACGGACACGGACTCTCAGACCTAGTATTGTCTTTGTTTGGTTCCTTTCTGACTTACTATGAATGATCTTTGTCTTTAGAAAGACAAAATAAAATGTACCAAGTACTAACCCTTCACCCCCGATTTGAATTCTCTGCCCGTTAAAGCATGATAATATTTTAGACGAGTGTAATTTGCTTAAAAATTCAAATGATAGTTCAAGGCAGTAAAATATAATTACTCAAAATTTAAATTCGTATACGAATGTTTATGTGATTTTTCTGTTAGTCGTTGGCTGGGATGTAAACTTATTATGATTCTAAAATTCACTTAGCTCAACGGATTTAATTATTCATTGTAACCTAACGAGTATATAATAGTGGAATTATTCTAAATGTGATTCATGATTATTTGACAGATTAAGATCTTTTTAGGTCAAATTTTTATTCTATAATCAAAACTAATATTAGGTTTATATATAGAAGGTGGAAATACAAAAAATCTCTGGGGAGACTACAATACCTTTCTATTAGTTGACTGCCTTTTCTAATAAAAAAGCAAGTTACCTTAAGAAATAATTTTTTATACATTTTTCATTTTCTTTAAGGATTTTTCAAAACTCAGAAATTTATACCTCTGCCTCACTAAATCTAACAAATTTCAGTATTCACGTACTATTCATTAAGTAGGAAAAGGCGCTTACTTGCTTCACAATCCTTCTTCGCGCATCTTATGTTTCTTTTTTTTTTCTTTACGCTCATTTGCTCTCTTCTTCCTCTTCGACTCCATTCTCATTTGTTTTATCTCTTCTCGCGTCTCTTCTGCTTCTTTTTTGGCAAGACAGTCCTTGCAAGTCGTCGTCTTCTTCTTCGTCTTCTTCTTCTTCTTCGTCTTCTTCTTCTTCTTCTTCTTCTTCTTCTTCTTCTTCTTCTTCTTCTTCTTCTTCTTCTTCTTCTTCTTCTTCTTCTTCTTCTTCTTCTGTTTCTAGAGCACTCAAGCACAATACCCATGCATGACATCTTCTTCTTCTTCTTCTTCTTTTGTTTCTAGAGCACTCAAGCACAATACCCATGCATGACATCTTCTTCTTCTTCTTCTTCTTTTGTTTCTAGAGCACTCAAGCACAATACCCATGCATGACATCTTCTTCTTCTTCTTCTTCTTTTGTTTCTAGAGCACTCAAGCACAATACCCATGCATGACACCCACCTACGGACAAACTCAGGTACCCATTATAATTTTTTTGGATGCGGAAAAGAACTTAGAGTTTGTAACTTTTTCTTTTGTTATTCTTACTGGACTTTTTCAGTTCTGGAGTTAGGAGAAAATCTTTTAGGGTTTAGGTTGTCCCTTTTGATGATTATAACATTCTTCATATTGGATTAGTTGATGTTTTTATAGATGAATGTGATAACCATTTGAATATATTGACTACTTGAAGGATTCAAGTAATTGTTTAAGACTACTTGAACCCTTCAAGTAGTCAATTTGAAAACATTATCTCACTACTTGAAAACTTCAACTAATCATTTGATTTTGGAAGTGAAAAATAAGTGACTACTTGAAGGGTTCAAGTAGTGTATCTGACTACTTGAACCCTTCAAGTAGTGATTTTGACTCTGGAAGTCAAAACAAGTGACTACTTGAAGAGTTCAAGTAGTGTATATGACTATTTGAACCATTTAAGTTGTGATTTTGATTCTGAAAGTCAAAACAAGTCACTAATTGAAGGGTTTAAGTAGTGTATCTTACTAGTTGAACCCTTTGAGTAATGATTTTGAATCTAGAAGTCAAAACAAATCACTACTTGAAGGGTTCAAATAGTGTACCTGACTAGTTGAACCCTTTAAGTAGTGATTTTGATTCTGAAATTCAAAACAAGTAACTACATGAACGGTTCAAGTAGTTGTATATGATTACTTGAACCCTTCAAATAGTGATTTATTTTTGAAAATAAGAATAAGTCACTATTTGAAGGGTTCAAGTAATTGTATCTGACTATTTGAACCTTTCATGTAGTCATTGGTTCACTATTTGAAGGGTTCAAGTAGTTTTATATAACTACTTTAACCCTTCAATAAGCAATCAAGTGCTTTTATGTGTACAAATAAATGATGAGACTTACTTTATATCTGCATCTTTCAACAGATATGGCTCCAAAAATTCAGCTGACTTCAGTCTTCAATGATGATGAAATTATCCCTGAGAAAGTGAATTGCCTCTCTAGCCTAAATGCTATTACGAAACTGAATAAAAAGCTAATCTCAGAAGATTCTGTTTAGGAAGACATGTTTCGATCATTTGTTGGACATATGGAGTATCCAGTTTTCTGGAACCATATGTCATCACATGTTTCTCAGATAAGCTACGCCAAAGGATTTCACTGCTAAAGATTAGATGTATTTTCTCATAGCTGAAAAGCAATAAGGTTCTCCAAGAGAGAATTTTCTTTGATAACTGGCCTTCACTGTGGCATTCCTCCTGACCTTGAGACATATGACAAGGCTGCCCCTAATAGGATTAAGGATCAGTACTTCAACCGTGATGACAGCATCAACAACAAGTGGTTGGAGAAAGTTTTTATTGGCAGTGAAGGTGTTGATGATGTTGATGTTGTGAAGTTGGGGCTACTTTATTTACTGGAGCATGTTTTGCTTGGGAAGGAGAGAGGGAACAAGATTGATAATATATGGGTGATGCTAGTTGATAATTTGAATGGTTTCAATAGCTACACATAGGGGGAGGTATACTTTGTGAGGACCATACGGGGTTTGAAGAATGCTCTTCCCAAAGAAGTTAATGATAAGGAAGCGGGTGGAAGTCAGAAAAAGAAAAAGAAGAAGGTTGAGGAAAAAATTGGTGAGTATACATATGCATCGGGGGGTTTCCCATATGTTTTCAGGTATCTTCATTCTCCTCTTCTTTTTTTTATGCTTCCAATATTAGTGAAGAATAATTATTATTGATTTAAATAGGTTTGGGCATATGAGGTCATCCCCGCAATTAGAAAACATGTATGCGGAAAAGGTTACTAATCATTTTCTAAGATTACTTAACTGGACGACAAATACCATTGTGTCGCATGAACAACTGCATAAGGATATTAGTGAAGAATAATTATTATTGATTTAAATAGGTTTGGGCATATGAGGTCATCCTCGCAATTGGAAAACATGTATGCGAAAAAGGTTGCTAATCGTTTTCTAAGATTACTTAACTGGACGACAAACACCATTGTGTCGCATGAACAAGTGCAGAAGGATATTTTCAATCGTAAATTGGTAAGAACACTTGATTTTGCTATTTTTATCATTTTTGTAGTGGCAAGTCAAGTAGTTGTATATGACTACTTTAACCTTTTGAGAAGTGATTTTGATTCTGGAAGTCAAAACATGTAACTACTTGAAGGATACAAGTAGTTATATCTTACTACTTGAACCCTTCAAGTAGTGATTTTGACTCTGAAAGTCAAAACATGCAACTACTTGAAAGGTTCAAGTAGTTGTATCTGACTACTTAAACCCTTCAAGTAGTGATTTTGACTCTGAAAGTCAAAACGTGTGACTACTTGAAGGGTTCAAGTAGTTGTATCTGACTACTTGAAACTTCAAGTAGTGATTTTGATTCTGGAAGTCAAAATATGTAATTACTTGAAGGGTTCAAATAGTTATATCTGACTACTTGAACCCTTCAAAAAGTGATTTTAATTTTTGAAGTCAAAACATGTAACTGCTTGAAGGGTTCAAGTAGTTGTATCTGACTACTTGAACTCTTCAAGTAGTCATTTGTTCACTACTTAAGGGGTTCAAGTAGCATTATCTGATTACTTGAACCCTTCAAGTAGTAATTTATTTCTGAAAATTAGAACAAATAACTACTTAAAGGGCTCAAGTAGTCACATTATGTTTTTTTGTATAAATAAATCATGAAACTTACTTTATATCTGCATCTTTGAACATATAATGACATCTTTTTTGTGTTAATTTATAGTTGAAGGTTCTTTTGACTCTGAACCCAACTAACCAAGAAGAGCAATAGTCATTCTGAATTTTTTTTGTAGAAGTTCATAAAGTTGGGGCTGTTATTGAGGAAGTTGGGGTTGTTGCTAAGGAAGAGGTAGAATTGCCGAGTCCTTTGCTTGAAAGTGGAACTGTGGCTGAAGAAGTTCCACTGTTAGAATATTCTGCTTTTGGGCTATTGCTGATAGTGGGGAGGATGATGTCCATGCTTTCATGCATGAGACTAACAAGAAGCTGGATATCATGGCTTCTAATATTAAGGAACTTAAGACTGACTCAACAATGCTGAAAAAGAAGCTGCTGATATTAAGTAGGAATTAATAAGTATTGTAGGTCAACTATAAGTCCTTTTTGATCTCAAGTGAGATCCCCAATTGGGCAAGGTTTTTATGTACATTCTTTTGACCAAACTGTTAAGGATAGTCACAACAATTTTGACGAGATGGATGTTGGACATGGAAAAAAGTTGGATGGTAATAAGGGGGAAATTTTGGATGGTACTAAGGGGGAAATTTTGGATGATACTGATGATAGCACATCCAACATCACTTCTCAAATTGTTCAACAGTACGATACTAAATTATTGAAAGAGACAACCAATGAAGAGGAATGACCCACTACTGAGAAAGAGTCAGATCTACCTATTGAGGAGGTTGAGTCTTCATTGAAAAAGTCTACTACCCATGAGCCCACTGTAGAAATAAATGTTGAGATGCCTACTGAGAAGGCTGGGACATAGGTGGTAGAGATACCTTCTTATGGGACTGACTCAAAAGTGGACAAGTCTATTTCAGAATCCAACGTTGTAGAGGTGATTGGGGAGTTGGGAAAGGGAAATCACTTTCCTTTCCGATGTGTCAAGTCTCCATGGACAGATCCGGCAAGAAAACAACGTCGGGTAGAACAATTTGTGAAAGATGCCCCCTTACTACCATTCAAAGCCTTTGATGAACTGGTTGAAGAAGATGATAAAAAATTTGACAAATGGTATGACTCCGTTGATGATAGGTAATTTCCTGAGCTTATGTACATATATGTTTTGTTTTCTTTAAAGAATGTTAGATGATTGTACATATATGTTTTGTTTTCTTTAAAAAATGTTAGATGATTGTACATCGATGTTTTGTTTTGTAGCATTATCATCAAACTTAGCGTTTCAACTGTTCGTTAGAAGTTTTTCTCCAAGCTATTGGATCCAGTTGAATGGTTAGAATCAGATGCTCATATTTAATTAGTTTAGAATTCAACCAATTAGTTTTTTGTTGTGTTCGGCAGTAGTATTTTATGACTACTTGAAGGTTTCAAGTAGTGTCTTTTGAGTAATCTAATGGGTATAGGATTACTTGAAGGGTTCAAGTCAATATTTTTGACTACTTGAACCCTTCAAGTAGATATTTTTAGTCATGCATTAAGTTATCCAATGAGCATAAGACTACTTGAAGGATTCAAGTAGTTTTTTGACTACTTGAACCCTTCAAGTAGTATCATGTTCTCTGTTATGCAACATATTACATATTTTTACCTTATATTGTTGGCCGCATATTGATGAGCACTTGCTCAAAATTTGGAGTGATCTTCATGACTTCCACCATATCGATGAATCAATATTTCTAACGTCATTTTTCAGGTAAGCTTTTAAGTTTTTTCCAAAGTAAAAATTCATGGAGAACTTGGTATGTTGTATTGATCAATTTGCTAACCTCAATTGCAGGCTATCATGTCTAGTAGATGTGAACTATTTGATGTTAATCCATCCGGATTTTGCATTAGAAGACAATGACTTTTGGCGAGCTTGTATAGTCGGGCTGAGACCACATTTTGAAAGAGATTGAGATTCATGTGATCGAGTATGTACTCTTACATGTTTTTCAAATTATGTCCTTTAGAAGTTATTTTATGTAGAGTTTACTAAAAAATACTATTGTATAGGTTTTGTTTGTTATCAACGTGAATAAATATCACTGGATAACCATGGAGTTGGACCTCAATGAACAATTTGTCGAAGTCTATAATTCAATGAACAGTGTCACTCAACGAGCCCACCTTCGTCCACCAATACCCATCTACTCCCTTCTCTACTAAAAATTATGAACTTTTATGAAAATAGAAAATAAGTTTATAAAGTACTTGACGAGTGGACTCTAACTCATGTCAAGGTTCCTCAGCAAGGGAACATGTGAGCTTTGTTCTAGTATATATGACATTAATTCATGGAAGAGGGATATTTGATTTATTTTGCTTTTGTTTTGTAGGTTTAATTGTGGTGTTTTTGCCTTAACTTTTTGGAGGCCTTGGTTTATGGTCGAGACTTAACAATTATAAAGCAGAAACTTAGGCCACAATTTCGTAAAAAGTTCACTATGGACATTTTTTTGGCGTACATCTGCACTTGAAGGTCTTGCAAAATTATGAACACTTTGTTTTTTGTTTTTTTTTGTTCGGATGTGTGAATTCTTATAAACACTTCTTTGGATAATAAGTTTTTTTATTGGATATATTTGTTGATTGGAATTCAAGAAATTATAAATTGATGAGCGGTTTAAGATTGATTACTGTGTGGATGATACCAATTTATCTATCTAGATTGTTCACTAACAGTAGATAAAATACTACTTGAACCTTTCAAGTAGTAAAAAAATACTACTTGAACCCTTCAAGTAGTTTCATGTTCTCTGAATAAACTGAGGGCAACAAACAATATGACTACTTGAAGGGTTCAAGTAGTTAAAAATATACTACTTCAACCTTCAAGTAGTTGAAAAATATTACTTGAACACTTCAAGTAGTTACATGCTCTCTGTATAAACTAAGAGGAACAAATAATATGATTACTTGAAGGGTTCAACAAGTAAAAAAATACTACTTAGAACCTTCAAGTAGTTACATGCACTCTGAATAAACTGAGGGTAACAAACAATATGAATACTTGAAAGGTTCAAGTAGTATAGTATACTACCTGAACCCTTCAAGTAGTAAAAAAATACTGCTTAAACCCCTTAAGTAGTTATACGCTCTCTGTATAAACTGAGGGCAATAAACAATATGACTATTTGAACCCTTCAAGTAGTTACATGCTCTATGTATAAACTGAAGGCAACAAATACTATGACTACTTGAACCCTTCAAGTAGTTACATGCTCTCTGTATAAACTGAGGGCAACAAACAATATGACTATTTGAAGGTTCAAGTAGTATTTTCTTACTACTTGAAGGGTTCAATTAATATTTTTTTTGTTACTTGAAGAGTTCAAGTAGTTACATACTCTCTGTATAAACTGAGGGCAACAAATAATATAACTACTTGAAGGTTCAAGTAGTATTTTCTTACCACTTGAAGCGTTTAATTAGTAATTTTTTTACTACTTGAAGGGTTCGAGTAGTATTTTTTTACTACTTGAACCCTTCAAATAGTTATATGCTCTCTGTATAAACTGATGACAACAAGTGATATGACTATTTGAACCCTTCAAATAGTTAAATGCTCTCTGTATAAACTGAGGACAACAAGCGATATGACTATTTAAACCTTTCAAGTAGTTACATGCTCTTTGTATAAACTGAGGGCAATAAATAATATAACTACTTGAAAGGTTCAAGTAGTATTTTTTACTACTTGAACCCTTCAAATAGTTACATGCTTTCTGTATAAACTGAGGGCAACAAACAATATGACTACTTGAACCCTCAAGTAGTTACATGCTTTCTATATAAACTGAGGGCAACAAATAATATGACTACTTGAACCATTCGAGTAGTTACATGCTCTTTATATAAATTGGGGGCAACAAATAATATGACTACTTGAAGGGTTCAAGTAGTGATTTATGACTACTTGAACCCTTAAAGTAGTTATTTTTATCTTTTACAATGATTTGTCTAAAGATAATGTGACTACTTGAAGAGTTCGAGTAGTCATTGACCACTACTTGAACCCTTCAAATAGTCATCGAATATATGCAATATGTATTAATTTGCTTACTAACCAAAACAACTAACTACTTATGTGGATAAAAATAGACACAATATCTATACACAATTCATACAATATACATAATTTTAACAATATACATACACTTATGTTCCTGGTTGTGATTCATCACGCGTGTGAATGGGGATATGATGTTTGCGTGTTTGTCTATTGCGTTCGTGTAAACCACATCAACTACATTTATTTGGTTGTACATCCTCACCTCTAGATGGTATTCTATTTACCCTGGGCCTCCCACTAGACCGCCTCGTCATAAGGGGTAAGATAATTCTCTCTCACCTCATGACTGATAGTCTAGTCTGTAGGATCTTCGCGGGGGTGAATTGTTTCTGCATAAGCTGCCACTAATGCCTCATCCTTATGATACTTCGAGCACAAGCTGTAAGCAAATATGTTACGTTGTTGACAATAAGCTAACGCATGTATACAAAGGTATTAGTCTAGATTAAATTCATGACAAGTGCATGTTTTTTGTGCAAGTTCACAACATGATCTTTATCCCTAGTACTTACACGAAACTCGTGAATATCTGAGACAGCCACTGAAAGTCTACGAGAAGCATCATGATTCTTTTTAAGCTCATTCTCACACCATTTAGTTATATATGTGTGCATCTCATAAGCAGTTGTGAGACGTTGATAATATCATCGTTGCATCAAATCAGCAGATGTTCTATTAAACTTGTTATTGGGAGGGCTCTTGCATTCTTTAGTATGTTATTCATGCATTTAATGATGTTGGTAGTCATTATGTTATAGCGTCTACCACCACAATGAGAATGTGCCCATCTATCGAATCCAACAGCCTCAATATAGTTTCCAATACCTTGATGAACTTGGTTGATGATAACCATGTATGCCTCAAATTATGATACACGATAGACCTTGGCTACTTTGAAAAATAAAGGATTGGCGTTGCTAGTTTTGAACATTGATTTTATATTCATTCCCATATGGTAGATGCAAGCACCATGAAATGATTGAGGGATGATAGTCTGTATACCCTTTGCTATACTTTTGTTTATGTCTGACATAAATACCAAGTCATCCAAGTCTCCAATAACCTCGTGCAGCTTATTAAAGAACCATTCCCACGATGCGTCATTCTCAGAGTCAACCATCCCAAAGCAAGTGGATATCTATTTAGAAGTTACAATGAACATTGTCCCCTTATACTTTGCTTGTAATGATGTTCCATCGACAGCAATTACAAGACATATACAATTAAGAAATCCATGAATTGAGGTTCCAATCGACATGAAGAAGTATTTGAAATGGTTATGTTCATCAGTCTCTCTATGAGTAACAGTACCTGGATTTTTCGCCTCTAACATGTGATAGTAGGATGAGAGCCTCATACATGAACTTTCAGGTGAACCTCGAACTAGAGCCAATTTAACTTCCCTAGCCCTCCAAGCTTTTTCATAGCTGATATTGTTGCCATAATCATTACGAACACCTTCGATGATATCTTTCAGCCTATAAATCCGTCCAACACCATTGTATTTTGACTTTATACAATGACCGGCCACTAAGCTTGTTGCTTGACGATGATCGTGTTGTAAGATGTCAAAAGAGAAATTATGAGTATTTTTAAACTTTATTATTTTAAAGTATTCTGAAAATCGCACCTTAATAGCTCGTAGCCTCCATGAACATGTTTTCTCAGCATAAACAATCACAAACAATTTCGGCATGGATTTGAAGACTTTAGGCTCAAAGTTTTGATGGATTGTCAAGAGTCCAACAATTATTCGGAGCTCTTCTTTGTCTTGGTAGAGTTCTTCTGTATCTAACATATCAGAGACACTTACATGCTCGTAATCCTCTAGTTGTCATAATCTCGGAGCATTATAAGATGGTCGTGATGAAGATGCAATGTTACTTGGCATTGATGAAGGATGTGCATTAGCCTCTGGTCTTCTATTCAAATCCGGTAAAGTAGAGGGATCATTCCGAACTGCTTCTTCATATAGTCCAAAATCAATATCATCATCAACACCAATATCAGATCATCATTAACATCTTGTTGACAATCATCATCACCATATCTCCCACAGTAATACTCCTATGAATGGAAATTGTCATTATCATTATTCTCATTACCATCAACCATTGTTTCTCCCATAAAACATGGAATGTGACCATAAAGATCTTGTTACGAGGGAGTTGTTTCACGAACCCGACTTGTTTCACCCATAAAGGATGGAATGTCACCATAATGATCTTGTTGTGAGAGAGCTATTTCAAGAACCCGACTTCGACTTGAGCATGTAAGATTATCAATAATTGTCCTAGGTTTGGGTTTGAGAGTAACATATAAAAGAGTACGAAGTGCTTTAGAACTATTCTCGGCAATGAAAAACCTCAAGTGGTGATCATTTAAAATTTCAGCAGGTGGGGAGGGCACCTGAGTCTTGTATAAAAATTTCATTAAAATATTGTACTTTGTTGGATCAACATTTATATCATTATATATGATACTAGATAACTCTTGGTAAGTACAGCTTGATGGTATGTCTAACAGCGAGTTTACCGTACCATTAAAAATGAATGAAACACTATTTCTCTCCCATTCACCACCGTGTAACCAATATCTGAATTTCAGACATATCTATTTAAGACAAACAACTTTCACCTGTAAAGTTTATTTAATTTTGTAGTAGGTATTTTTTTGTTTGTATTTATTCTCATTAAGGAACTATAGACCATTTTATTACTTGAATTGTTCAAGTAGTGGTTTATAACTACTTGAACCCTTTAAGTAATTATTTTGATTCTTACAGTCAATCATCCATAGAGCATGTGATTATTTGAAGGGTTCAAGTAGTTATAAAACATTATTTGAACCCTTCAAGTAGTCATTTATCTAAAGAGCTTGTGACTATTTAAAGGGATCAAATAGTGTTTTATAACTATTTGAACCATTCAAGTAGTCATTTTGATTCTCCCAGTCACTTATCAAGAGAGCACGTGACTACTTGAAGAGTTCAAATAGTTATTGACTACTTGAAGTGTTCAAGTAGTTGTTTAATAACTACTTGAACACTTCAAGTAGTTGATTTTGTTATGGCAGCAGTAAAGCATAAATCGCTTGATTATTTGAATGGTTAAGAACGAGTCTCTAACTACTTGAACTCTTCAAGTAGTTATTTTTTCTTACATCAACAACCCAAACTTCAGTGGCTACCTAAATGATTCAAGTAGTTGTTCCATCCAAATTATTGGTTTTATTATGTCATTACTTGAACCATTACTTGAAGCATTTTATGAGTAAAAAATAAGAGAAGAATGAGTATCAGTCTGCTCTCATGGTCGGGTCTTGCTGAAAAATGATAGGTCACATAGTCTCAAAAAAGTAGAAGAAGAATAAAAGAAGAGGAATGAGAAGATAAAGAAGAAGCAGAAGAAGATAAAGAAGAATAGATGAAGAAGAAGAAGAAGAAGAAGAAGAAGAAGAAGAAGAAGAAGAAGAAGAAGAAGAAGAAGAAGAAGAGAGAAGAAGAAGAAGTACATTTTTGTTGAAGAAGAAGAAAGAATAAGTTTAAAAATAGAGCTTAGAGTGGTGGAATGAGTATTTATCAATCATGATTGATTTGATTTTTTCATAGGGACTGAAAATGAAATGATGAAGAAAGAGAGAGTTGTCATTATTTAATGTTGATAATGGTGAATCGGTGATATAAAATTTTAAATTTAAAAAAATGAGTATAAAAATTATAACAAAAAATAGAAAGATTATTCAAATAACTCCTTAAGAAACACTAGTCACTCCTCCAATGAAGATTATCGAAGTGTAAAGTTTAAGAGGATATAATATTTTTATAATTATTATTTTTATTTTAAAATGTAACGTGTTAAGATATTTCTTGATTAAAAAAGTTTTTTTTCCATCTTTGACATTATTTATAACAAAGATAACGTCACGTCACACGTCACATATAACATATGATGTTATGTGACGGAAAACACGACATAGGAACGACACTAATTATGAATCTAATTTAATATGATTTATTCTTACTGTTTGAGGTTAATTAACTATTTAATTTTATCATTTTCTCTATCAAAATGAGAGAATGCATAGGGAGCTTTTAAAAGTGTGCGTTTATAGATTGAATAAATGAATTAATTAAGGAAAATGGGGTAAGGTTGTCTGGAGAATTTGGTGGGTTTACTAATAATCGAGATATGTTAACCAATGAGAGAAGAGTAAGTGTCTCAAATCTTTCTCCTTAATCCATATTCGAAGATTGAAATTGATTACATTTTTACCTTTTACCTTTTTATTCCTATTTGTTTGCACGTTATTAGGGGTATGTACGGTTGTGGTTGTGTTCGATCGGTTAGTAAAATATTTTTGTAATCGAATTAAATTTATTAGTTATCTAAAATATTAAACTGAATAAAATTAAAGTAATCAGTTCGATTCGATTATTTAAAACTGATTCAGTTACAATTATAAAACTTTCAAAAAAATAACAAAACTTATTAAATTAAAACCATCAACGCTCAACACAATATATATAATATATATATATATATATGTATTAGAAATAAATATTTAAAAATTTAATAAATTAGACATAAATTATTAAAAATTAGACAATATATATATGTATATGTAATAGTTATAAACGATTCAAATCGATTACAGGTTTATTATAAAATATAATCGAACCGAAAGTTTAATTATTTAAATGACCGAACCGATTATAATTATCATGGTAAAAGTACCAACCGAACCAATTCGATTCAGTTCGGTTAGTTCTTAAAAATTATGTACACCGCTACACATTATAAATAATTGTCATCTAACACTCCCATTACTATAGAAAGGAAAAGAAAATATTTAAGTGAGAATTATAGCTTTTTTTTACTCTAACAATAATTTCTTTAGTGTTTCTATCCATTTTTTTTCAAGTTTTGAATTCCAAAGGAATTAGAGATTCTACCGCCTCTACTGATCACCATCTCGAACCTTAAAATATAAACGTGAGACTTGTATACTGTATAAATTCATGAACATGAATATGTGTGATTTTTGTTTCAATATAGAATTTTTCAATGTCTCTAGAAAAATGTGCATTGGCTGCTCGATTAATAATGCAAAGAAAAAAAAATTTATCCAAGTTTTCGCTTTCCCTAGGATGAGAGCGTTTTCTGCTTAGGACAGTTTTCTAGGGCCGCATGCTTTTTTGTTGCTTATTGCTGCCATTCCCATTAAAGGTGGATTTTGTTTTCTTCTCCATGGATGAGATTGTCAACAAATGCAATTCCCTTTCACTAACAGAGGAGGAGCAAATCGTTGTAAATGCTCCTTTATGTTCTTCTGAGGTCTCTTTGGAACCAAATAGATGTTTGGTTCTCAAAGTTCTTTCCCCTCGGCTATTCAACAAGCTTGCTTTCAAGAAAATCATTGTTCAAGTGTGGAAACTTTCCAAGGTGTGGTGCTTAAAGAAATCGACAATGAACTCTTTGTGGCCAACTTCAACCATCTGACGAATAGAAAGAGATTTCTGTCAAATGAACCGTGGCATTTTGATAGGATGCTGGTTTTGCTCGGTGAGATTCAAGGGTTCATACAACCGACTGAAATGGTCTTGGATGAGGTATTTTTTCAATCCATGTCTACAATCTTCCCATGTTTTGTATGTCTAAAACCATGGGTCAGTTTATAGGAGATTTGATTCGTAAGCTCTTGGACATTGAGGAGAACCAAGAGGGTGGAGTTTGGGGTAAGTTTCTCAAAATCTGGGTGAAGCTCAGGGTTAACCTCCTCTAGGCGAGGAATACAGCCCAAAATATTGCTACGCTCTCGGTAAGAAATCTAAGTCTAATTTAATTCAGGATGCTATACTGGCATCCCACAGTGGGTTACGCGGAGTGGTCCCGCTGTGCCCATGAATATTTTAATTTGGAACGCTCAGGGTTTGAGGAATCCTCAAGTGTTCAACTCCTTGCGTCGCATTGTGCGTACGCAAGATCCGGATTTGCTATTTGTTATGGAATCTAAATTGTCTTTGTTCTGAGACTGATGTCATTCGTTATAGAATTGGTTTTCGTAATTCTCTGGCTGTGGACAATGTTGGGCGTAAGGGTGGGCTTATTTTATTCTAGAAGGAGAGTGTTGTTCTGCGTGTTAAATCGTATTCGATTGGGCATATTGATGCTGAGGTCTGTCTTAACAGTGGGGTTTGGTGGAGGTTTACTGGTTTTTATGGCAACCTTTATCCTAAATTAAGGCACATAAGTTGGACCCATCTTAGAAGATTGGCCTCATTGTCCAGTCTTCCTTGGCTTGTGTTAGGTGATTTTAATGAGATCCTTTCGGATAACGATAAGTTTGGAGGTATTTCGAGGCCTCCTTGCCTTATTGAAGACTTCTAGGATTGTATTGAGGACTATAAACGCTATCGTAAGATTTTCATAACGTTTTTCTAAACACTATGTTTGCCAATATTATTAAAAGTTTGACCCTACCATAACGTTTTTTACCGCTGTCAAAACACTTTTCATAGCATTTTTTAAACGTTATGGTAGGTCTACCATAACATTTTTTAACGCTATGGTAGACCTACCATAGCATTTTTGCAATGCTCTAATATACCTATCATAGCGTTTTTCAACGCTGTTAAAGATTTATCGTAACATTTTTCAACGTTTGGCAGACCTACCATAGCATTTTTCCAAATGCTATGACAGACTTACCATAGCGTTTTTTCAATGTTATGTAGACAAATGATAGCATTTATAAACTGATACTAAAAACTTACCATAGCATTTTTAAACGTTGTCAAACACTTTTCATAACATTTTTATGCAAAATGATGAGCAATATCTTGTTATTATAAGTTTTTTATATTACTTATTTTTTCCATTGTACAAACTTAAAAATTAATATTTTTGACAAAATATCAAAAAAATAATAACATCATATAACTTTTTATTTTATTACTCAAAATTATTACAAACTATTGTCCACTCAAAATCATAGTTTCAAATGACAAATACATATTGATTTTTACATAAAACAAGCAAAAGTAATATTCTAAGAGAAGAAAATCTAGTGATGCCCTAAATCTAATTATGAAGGTTCGAAAACTGATGTCGAGACAACATATGACTTGCTTACTTCTGTTGACTTTATTTTGAAGTATAATTATAACTACATATTTTTAAACAATTCAGAAAAATAAAGAATTCATTTATACAAACTGAATCTAGAAAAATTGTGTGAAAAATTATACTATTCAATATAATATGACTAAAGAGAAATATATAGGGTAAAATAATTATTAATGATTAATAATACATGAAAATTGATGATTAATAAATCTGACATACAATAACAAATCAATACTCAACACTTATCTATGAGTTTTTACTCCCCACCCCAAAAATTGAATCTGACTTTTGCTCCCTCAATTCAATCATTTTGTTCCCTATGAGACATTTATATATCAAGAATTAAAAACATGAGGTCCATCTGTATATCAAATATGTACTCAAAAAAGTCAAAAAACCAAGCTGGACAAAATCAACAAAAACTTGAAAAAGCCATTTCACTATTTACAATCAAAAAATGGCAAATTATATCATGTATAAGCCATTTCTCAATATACAATTAAAAGAAAGTCAATGATAAGATATTAATAAATTTCAATGTTCAAACACCAAAAATAGTAGCAGAAAAGGTAAATAATCCTAGACATGTTCAACACTTCAATAAACAAAAACTCCCAGCCGTATCAGAATTGTTTCCATCTTTTTTAACATGAGAAACTAAATTTACAGATAAGCTCTCTAATTAACTCAGAAAAAAGAAACCCAATATTACTTTTTTCTTGCTAAAAATAACTTAATCCCTAACATAACAATGATAATGATGAAATTTATGTTGATAAATAAAATAATAAACTAAGCTCAAATAAAAACAATTTATTCTCTAGCATAACCGAACCTAACAACAACACAACAAAGGGAGACAAACAAGAAAAAAGAAGCAAAGGCATCTTTGAATACAAATAGAACATGAAGTTGGTTTGTTCATTCCTGCAAGAAGCTGAAAAATGGAAAACAAAAGGAACTCCTCATATGAACTAAAAAACAAGAAATGTATGAATATATAATATAAAACATCAACATCTAAAGAAAAGAAGCATGTATGTATCCCCGAACAAACCAAACTCTTAATGCCTAATCCTTGCTTACCTAATTGTAGATTTATCCTAGAGAAATTAATACAACTGGAAGGATAAAACATAATTTAGTGCACAAATAGAATAACCACATACAATAGTCCTTTAGCATCATAAATTAAGGTATGAATCTAAAACCTTAATGAAATTAAATCAGCACAACACAACTTTTTTTTATCAGTAATCAACACAATACACGAACCATGCTGATAATTAAAGTACTAGGATGGAAGAACCAAGGCTTAATATTGTACTCTTCACCTCTTTTTTATGTACTATTCACCTTTAAAATGACATAGATGTCATAACCAATATGATTAAGAGATTACTTAAGCTTATTAGTTTTAGTTTAGATGGACTACTTTATGGCGCTACAATATTCCATGAGCTCGAATAAGCTATAATCTTATAATAGTTGGTTACAGTAAAGTATAATGTCCACCAGAACAACCATGAATCTTTCTTATTCATTTGAACCAGAGATTAAAGCAACAAGGAGCCACATGCATGTCAGCCTAAGAAACAACATTTGGTGATACCTCAAGGAAACACTATCAAATACTTAAAAAAGGTGAAAATGCAACACTAACCAAACCTCTTGGTCAAGGCTTTCAAATTTCCAAACACTCTCACCATTTTCATTTATTTCATGCCACCACCTCAAACCAACCAAAATATGACAACTCACGTTCTTGACAACCCAAAAGTCAAGAGCAGTTACCACAAATATGATAACAAAGCTATAAAAAAGAGCAGAAAGTATGTAAAATGCCAATGTTACAACCTGTCCAAAGAAGATGAATCATGTTATGCAGTTGAAGGGGTACACAGAAAATAACTCTGAAAATTTAGTAGCAAACTAGAAAAATATATATGTATAATTTAAGCAGAGATATCTATATGCAAAACATAGCAATATAATGAGATGAATCAAATTACTTCACAAAGTATACGAATTAAGAAAAGAAAAAGAAAGGACATACTACATGACTATGTAAATGTTATTGACACTGTTCAATAAATGCTAAACCATACATACCCATGTTGTTCATCCTTCAAAACCATTAAATACAAAATTTGAATGGAATTTTTTTGTCAATTCAATTTGAACCAAGAAAACAAACCCATATACCTTTTACTTCTTCTGATACAATCTTGTAGCTGAAGCATGTACTAGCAGAGTAAGGTGAACTACCAAGTATGAAAACAGTTAAACACTTCGAATGGAGATGAACATCGTTGGGGTGGCACTATTCCTGAGTCATAACTTCCCATCACCATCACAATGGGCTCGTTCACATTTGTCCAATATACTACCCTATCTCAAAATTCTCTACAGCACGCATCTACTTATTCTGTGAGATCTTTCCTACATTGATTTGCATATTAAGAACGTGGTCATCAGATTCATGCCCACGAAATAAAGAAATAAAATCTGGGGGAAGGAGTGAGTAAAAAACAATTACACAATCTTTCGATTAACCCAACCCCCATATTCATCTTCCAGTGCCTGGGGAAGATCATAATTATATAACAAAAATGTGTGGTTGAATTCTTGTTCAGTACATCAATAAGTAAAAAATAGTTTGATTTCTTCAAATGAATGCATATATTATGAAACATTCAATACCATGGCTGATAAGTTGGTTGATGAGATTGTTGTAATATTGTAGACCCTTTGTATTAATAGGTCTCTTCCATCTGAAAAAATAGGACACAATTTGACAGAAGTTCCTAATCTGAGAAAAGAAAGAGGGAAAAAAACTTCTTTTATGTAAAAAAGAATGTTATTTGTTTAAATGTTTGAAGATTATACTCGGGATGAATCTTGACCAAGAGATGGAAAATCTATAAGCATCAAGGCCTATATCCACCATCAGTTGCACATCTTCCTACAATAAAATCCATCAACTTAATTACATACACAAGACGGTTCACTGTTATATCTAACTAATTTGGTTTATGTTTACAAAACTAGTATTGACTGATGATGGGATAAATGAGCACTATTTTGTTTCTTCCTCAATGTGTGTAAAGCACAAAATTCATTGAAAAAGAAAGACTTAAAAAATATGAGGATTTGGATTCCTGCAACATGAGAATGTTATGTTTGTATAATCTAGACAATTGAAATTAGTTTCTAATATCCACATACATTCTACACAAATTTCTAAATGATCCACAAAACTTTTTTTGTTAGGAAAATATAGACCATTGATTAGTTTATTTTTAACATGATTCTCTAAGGTTAAATGTCTAATAAACTAGAATCTTGATAAGTCATAATGTAAAACTAGAACATATTCAATGGTTTTACAAAGTCTGTTATTACAAGTCTATAAGAAAAGCATGACATTGACACTGTTCAAATTTTAAGTACAACAGGCTACATCTGAAGGCATCTAACAATACTTATAATGTCCAAAATCTTACATTGATACAATATTTTGCATTTCCGAAAATGGTAAAAGTAAAGTTACTAATCAATCTTCACGAACGAGTATATGAGCCTCGTGAACCAAAAGCATGCATAAATTTAAATGGTTCCAGTCAACATAAAGAACGCATATGAAGCAATAAGCATATATCCAAAGTAAAGTAGCCGAGTGACAAGCTTTGTGATTTCAAGTTTAGCAAAGAAGTAGAATATAGAGTAGAGGAAAAGGTAGAGTGCATTAAATTACTAATTCAGATCAATCTCCAGAGAATCATTAAGATCTAAACTAATTTATTCATAATGTTGAGGTTGGAACATTACCATAAAGCATATTTGCATACGTTTTCAACAACATTTTGAAACTTTATAAACAATAAAAGATTGGAACGACGAATAAGAAAAAAATGATCTCACCGTGAAATACCCTCTAGCCCTATTTGACAGACGACTAGAGAGATCCAATTGAAAGGGGTTCACCTCATGACCAAGAACGAGGAGCTTAAGTTGGCTCACACGCGCCCGAGTCGCCTGTAGAGAGAGAACGAGATAGTGCGCTAAGAGAAACATATGATATAGAGATAACAGAGAGAAACAGAAAAAGATGATGTACCATATAAAGATGGACAGAGCTGAGCGAGGTAGCTACGAGAGAGAGAGTGTAGAGAAATAGCTGCGAGAGAGAATCTGTGACAGAGAGCTGAAAGAGAGAGTTGCAAGAGATGCATGCAAGAATGAAAAAGCTGAGAGAAATTTTCACCTCACGGAGAGAAAGCTCCATGAGCTTCATCGTAGAGAGAGCTCTCTGTAAGCTTCCTACGAGGATAGCGGGGGTTGAAGAGAGAGGCGTTGTGAGAGAGTGATTTTTTGTTCAAAGTCTTTTAGGTTTGAGATTTTTATTCCCGCGACCCTTTTGCCCCTGCGTAAAAATGTGCACTCTCATTGCGTTTTGGTATAAAACGCCATCCTTGAGTGCAATTAAAACACTTAATTCTTGTAGTGGATATGGATTTTAAAGGTCTGAATTTTACGTGGATGAATAACAGGGATGGTGAGGATCTTATTGTAGAGATTCTGGATAGGGCCCTTGGGTCCTTGTCGTGGAAAAATCTATTCCCCTTGGTCGTGTCAATGCATAAGAAGTTCTGATCTTCTGATCATAGGCTGTTAGCTATTACTCTAGGTCGGAATGTTTGTTTTACTAGGCATGGCAGACGTAGTAATTTCAAATTTGAAGCTATGTGGTCCAACTATGAGGATTGTAGTAGTGTGATAGACAGAGCGTGGCTTAATTTCAGGAATGGGACCCCCTCTCTGCTCGACAAGCTTAGTCACTGCTATGGGGTGTTGAGATCTTGGAGTTGTGATACCTTTGGAAAATCCCTAAGAAGATAAAGGTCTGCCAAAGTAATTGAAGCATTTTATGTTGGTTTCTCCCTTCCCCAACCTGGCCTGAATATCTCAGATCTGCGTAACAAGCTTAATGATCTCATTTTCCACGAGGAGACTTACTGGATGCAACGTGCTAAAGAGATCTGGATGAAGGATGGAGATAGAAATACAAAATTTGTTCATGGGCGTGCGTCTAACAGGAAGAAGAAGAATCTTATATCTGGAATTTTTTACAAAACAATGGGTAGAGGGACACTACTGAGGAGATCAGTCGGGTTTCTCTGTGCAATTTCGTAGACTTATTAATTCTACCAACCCCTCTTCTAAGATGATTTCCCAGGGTTGTTGTGCGATTCCTAGACTGATTTCTCTTATGAATGCTGATCTTACTAGGGTTTTTACAGAATTTGCTATTAAGGAAGCACTCTTCAGCCACCCTTTTAAAAGCCTGGGTCTGGAAGGTTGTCTTGCTCATTTTTTCCAGAGGTACTTGAACACGAAAAGCTCGGATATGATACAATTCTGTCTATGTTGCCTTAATGAAGAAGTTGATTTCGATTTGGTTAACACAACCAATATTGTGCTTATTCCTAAGTCATCCAATCAGCCTCTATAATGTTCTCTTTAAGACGATGCCGAAGGCAATTGCAAACCGCCTCAAGCCTTGGCTTCCCATAGTCATTATTGAAGAACAAAGTGTGTTCATTAAGGGTCATCTCATCACGGACAACATTCTGATTGCACAGGAAGCAATGTATACCCTTAAAAGGAAAAAGAGAGGGAAGAAAGGTTTTACAATGCTGAAGATACACATTATTAAAGCCTATGATAGGGTTGAATGAAACTATCTTCATGAGGTGATGGTGAAGATAAGATTTGATTGTAGATGGATTGCCCTTGTTATGCTTTGTATTACTTCAGTTTCGATGGGGGTTGTGATTTATGACCATTCTTTTGGGAACTTTCATCCCTCTCGTGGCATTCATCAAGGTGACCCTCTCTCTCATTTCCTCTTCTTATTATGTGCTAATGGTCTGTCCTATATGTTGAGAAAGGTTGTGGTGTGTCAGCGGTTGAAGGGTCTAGAGTTGTGCAGAGGTTGTTCTAAAATTTCCCACATGTTTTTTGCCAATGACAATCTCATTTTCTTGAGGAAATATGTGAAGGATGGGAATGAGATATCTAATATTCTGGAGGTCTACTCTAGAGCTTCAGGTCAATGTGCTAACATGAAAAGTCTTCTTTGGTTTTTAGCCCAAGGCTGAGCGTAATCGGAAGTCTAGAGTGGTAGGTGTTTTTGGGGTAAAGATCTTCCCTTCCTTTGAGAAATACCTAGGTTTGCCTTCCATTTTAGGAAGAAACAAATCTGAAGCGTTCAGTCAGCTGAAAGATAAAGTTTGGAAGCTTCTTCAGAAATGGAAAGAGAGACAATTTTCAGATGGGGGAAAAGAGATCCTCATTGAAGCGGTACCTCAGGCGCTCCCCAGCTATTCTATGCATGTTTTCAAACTTATCATTTCCCTCTGTCATGAGATTGAGGCCTTATTTGCTTGGTTCTAGTGGGGTTCCTGATTCTGGAAATAAGATGCATTGGTCCATGTGAAGAATCTTTGCTTACCGAGGTGTAAAGGGGGCTTGGGGTTTCGAAATCTGATTTCGTTCAATAAAGCATTTCTTGCCAAGCAAGCCTTGAGACTTCTCGATAACCCGAACTCCTTGGTTGGTCATGTTCTTAAAGTGGTTTACTTTCCTGATTCTTCCTTCTTGCATTATGATAGTAAGACAACTGGATCTCCCTCGTGGAAAGTTATTCTTTGGGGCCGTGAACTACTCTCTAAAGGGTTGAGATGAAAAATTTTGAATGGCATATCAGTCAACGTTTGGTTTGATCCTTGGATCCCCAGGGGGTCCATCTTTTAGACATATTCTCCATCAATCCTTGGTGATTAACCTGAATATGAAGGTATCAGATTTGATTGTAGATAACCATTGGAACATTGGTTTGCTTCGAGATATCTTTTTGGAGGAAGATGTTCGAGCCATCCTTTCCATTCCTCTTGTTTCGTATGTCGGGAATGACTTTTTACTTTGGCACTTTTCAAAGGATGGTTCTTACTCAGTTAAAAGTGGTTATCATCTTGATTTTGAGTTGGTTGTGCAGGGGGGCCCTTCATGTTCTTTGGAATCCGAATCTTGGTGGAATTATTTATGGGCGCTTAGGATCCCGAACAAAGTGAAGATTTTTTTTGTGGAAAGCGTCTAAGAATTTTCTTCCTACTATGGTGAACCTCCTCCATCACAGATTGAAAGTTAATCATTTCTACAAGTTTTGTAATGTGGTTGACTCTACTATTCATGCTATGTTCGTTTGCCCTTTAGTATCATATGTGTGGTCTCTTTCTGACTGGGATTTTATGTCAGATACGTTGGGCTCCTTGGACTTCCGCTGGTCATTTGTGGATGCTTTTATGAGATGTTTCTCTGCTTGCCCCCTCTCTCCCGTTCTCCGTCAAAAAGCCTGTTGATTCATCTAGTTTCGGAAAAATTCTTGGCATCATGGTTGTTGGCTTTGTAGTGCTGAGGAGACGAACTTCAGTGTTACGTCTTTTCTTGTTTCTTGGTCTGCAGCCACAAAGTGTAGAGATCATTCGATTAAGACTAGTTCGTCTCTAGTCCCCCAGGTCTAGTCCCCGCCCCCTTCGGGCTTGTTTAAACTGAATTTTGATGCTTCTGTCTCCAGCTCTTCGTCGGGTTTTGGGATGGTGCTCCGAGAGAGGAATGGTTCGGTGTTGCTAGCTTATTTGGAATTTTATGAGGGTGTGCTTGATCCTCTAGTGGCCGAATCTTTGGCCTTTTACAAAGGTATCTTGCTTAACAAAAGATTGGGTCAGCCTCTTCATTTGATCGAATCCGATTGTCTTCAGTTGGTTAATCTGGTTAAGTTGTCAAAAGTGGTGCCTACAGATCTCATGCCCATTATCTTATCGACCAGGGAGCTGATTTTAGATTTCCCTTTTTGTTCTCTGATTTATTCGCCTATGCATTGTAATGAAATGGAGGATAGACTTGCTAAATTTTCTGTTACTCATTATTCTGTTAAGGTCTGAGTTGAGATTTGCCCCCTAATTATTTTAGACTTGGTTGTTTCTTTTAGTTGATGAAGTTGTTTCGTTTCAAAAAAAAATAATGCAAAGAAAGTTCAGGCACAACCAAGAAGTCACTGTACTAATAAGCAAACATTTCCATATAATCATCCCATATTTATATAATTATCTTATTCCTTTCGTAGGTACAAATCAAACAAGTCAAATTTATTCAGTGATCTAAGTGTGTTTGTTTGGCATGCAATATTACTATGAAATGTCACGTTCCTTGAAAAGTATATCATTACCACGGAAATAGAAGATTGTAATATTATTGTACAATACTTTTCCATTATTTTGTAATCTTAAATAATTTTATATATCTTTGTTCAATTTTAAATATGTTACGTTACATTTCTGGAATGTTTTTTTTATATATTAATATTTCATTATTCAATATGATATTACTTTTTACATGGATATTTATTATTTATTATTTATTATTATTTTAGATAACAAAATAATATTATATAATATGTTTTTGTTAAAGTTCAAAGTTTAAAGAGGAATTGACAAATTATACTCATAAGTTGTGATGAGATATGAGCTTTTAACTAATTTTGTCAACCCGTTTTGTCATATTAATATTATTTTACCCATGAATATTTTATTATTTGGAATATTTAAAATATTCTATGTACAGTGAATATATGTATTCTAAGTGAATTGTGTTTTGATATATTATATTTTGATACTTTTTTATATATGAATATTTCATTATTCAATATAAATTTATTAGTATGGATATTTTTTATTTAATATTATTATGAATATTTCATTGTTCAATATATTGTAACATAGTACATAATATCTCATAACGATTTTATAAGTAAAAAGTTCGAATAAATTTTGATGTAGCATTATCATAATGTGCTAATTACGTCACTCATTTAAAAAAAATTCATGTAACAAAAACGCTATTCAGAATAGATATCCATGATTAAAGCCAATGCCCAATTTATTTCTATCGATGTAAAGATTAAATCTTAAAATACTCGAGGTGCTCTCCTTAAATAAGTTAACAAAGTCATAGAGATTTCTCTTTGTATAAAACTACATAATGTCTTCATCTTGTTACATTATCATGGGAATCTGAAATATCTACTATGAAACGAACTCTCCTTTAGTGTCTCCACCAACTTCTCTAGGAAAAGGATTCGATTCACCATGACTCTCGCTCCTTTGAACTATAATATAACTTTGACCCCAAAAAGTACTTATGAACTAAACAGGGACGAACTCATTACAGTATGGTGGAAACCTATAAAGACAACAACCAGTTACGGAAAAAAAACACCCAGCCCATATCAACATTATCTTACACTCTACAATTAAAAAATTAAAAATCACAAAATGTTCCAACTGTTTTTGTTCTTTTTAAAAATTTGATAACCTTGCCTTAATATGAATGAGGTGTGCTTCCATAGTTAACAGTTGGTAAAGCTTTCAAATTTATGAATCGGCAAAGCTTGAAGCGAGTGGGCAGAGTACTTATAGATGATGGTTTGGGTATTCATGGACCACACTATCTTCATTTTTTGTTTTTTTTCATTTTGGAAATGAAACTGAAACCTAAAGATATGACCACTTGCTTTGAGAAAGATGGGCTCCAATGGGCAATGGCGGAGACCGTGAAACTGTGTTATATGGGGACCAAAATGAAGGTTTTTGCTGCTTCATTATTTGATTGTGACAGTATTTATTTAGTCAATATTTGGCCAGGAATTAAGTCCCCAGCATCATCCCGATGATCATTTAACTCTAAAATGAGCTTAACATTTAGTGTTCTTTCCCTACCAAAAGTCCTAACTACAAATCATCCATGCACTCTGGAAACATTATTCGGCTCCGATATCTATTGGGTTTCACCCAAGTTTCATATTAGTCATGGATAGATTACCCAACTTCGAATTCATAAAGTGACAATCCATTAAAAAACTCATTTTTGCTGAGCCTCAATAAGCTCACTTAAACAAGCCATTTCGTATGGGGCCGTTTAGTATAAAATTGAAAGTAAATGATTTCTAAAATAAGATTATTAGAATATGATTATTCAAAAGTAAGATATCTGAAAAGTTAAGATTATTTTATTTGATAACTAATAATGTTATGATATAATGATATGAATGTTAGTTTTACTTTGTTTGTTTCAATAGCACCTATAAGATAATATAATAAATATTAGAAAAAAGAATTACTTGAGGATTTCGGGCATAAGATACCCCTCAATTTAGGGGTATCAAACACCCTCAAAATGAGAGTATCTTGACATTACATGTATCTAAAATTCACATAATTTCTCATACCAAACAAAGACATCCCTCACTTATCTGGACACATCCCCTCATGCCAAACGCCATGTATGTGCTTTCTCTGCACCTTTGGCTATATACAGACTTGCTTTTAGCTTTAAGTGAAGATGATCATAAGTTGATACCAATGTGGTGTAGTAAAAATTAAGCCAAACAAGTCAAAAATAGATGTCTAGGAGACGAATTGGATGAAGCCTATGAGACTCTTTCTTATAAATATTTTGTAAGGATCTATGGTGTTGGATTTCCGAACGTGTGATGAAGATTTCTATTATAAATGAAAAACAGAGAAAACTGTTGAGAATAATTACATAAAAACAATAAATTGACCAAAGATCACTCAGGATTATTCAGGAGGCCGGAGCACAAAGAAAGCGCGGAAAAAAAATTGAGCACCTTCTGATGGTAATACCATCCATGCCAACCTGACTTCTTTAAACATTGAGCTCCACAGTTCAAGAAGATTTCTTCGCAATGCCATTCAGGTACTGCCTCACGCGAGCCTCGTTTATCTCGAATATAAACGACATTCCCCTAATCTGCAAAATAATGTACATCACTCAGAAAGGCCACGGAGGAGGGGAAAAACACGAGCAAGCAAGAGGCAGAAACAATATATAGAGCATTTCTCCTCATAAGCACAAAACAAACGCCAAACAAATAAAATCAAAGGATTCGTCTGACAAGGCAACGTATTATAAAAGATATTTTACAGAACAAAATTAGATGATCCGTGAAAAATGTGAAAATCTTTTTTGGTTAAAGCAAACTGTAGGTCACATACCTCAATCAAGCAGCTAGAACTAAGAGTTAGGCTATGTCCAGGTGCAATGTCCTTGTTATTAAGGGAGATTGAACACTTGCCGAGATTTCTTAGATAGAAAGATCCACATTGACCCAATATTATAGTTGCCTACAAACGAGAAAACCAGTAAAGTCACCTCCATTTTGAATATGACGTGCCCCTCTTTGTATTAACAAAGAAGAAATGGAATCAAACAAGAAACACACTGCATCATATTAAAAAACTAAAGGAAAAGAAGATACTTCAAGAAGGATTATCTATGTTAGAAAACCTAACTTTAAAGTTTCAGGGAAAATTGAGATAATGACTAATCTCTCATTAGCATGTCTAAATAACCCACCTGCCGCCGAGATATTTTATTAGCGCGTCCTTCCCTTCCCAAGTCAATGTCAACAAGAACATCTTCAGTTGCCCTACCAATTAAAACCTGCAATAATAAATGATACCCAACTCACAATGTATTCTCATGGACAGACTAGACCAAACCCATTTAAGGATGGTTTAACGTGCAAGAAGCTCCTTCAATAGTTCTTACAGCAAAAGTTATTTTTGTATTAAAACAGGGTCTAAGCACCACAAGTTTTATTAGCTTTCCATACTCCATAGTATTATCCGAACTTAAGTGTTCTATATAAACCCACCACCACAGTATACCCTCATAGATTGAAAATAAAAGAGAAAACTCTAAGATCCCGCCGTTCGAATGGTGAATTACATTACCAATTGAGACAGGCATGGGTCCCATAAACACCCTAAGAATTATTCATCCACAAAAATTGATGTCAAACAGGTTAAATTAGGCGTTTGACATCACCTCAGTTTTCTTAATGTAATGCTTGGAATGTCTTCCATACAAGACAGCGAATGCTCCATGAGATGCAATTGCTCTTTGCATATAAGAATGAACACCCTGCTCTAGCCTCACAATTGCCTTCTTTGTGTCCTCGTGTAAATATCTTGATACTACAAAATAAAAGAGGAAAGTTATAAAACCTATGACGAAAGTGCACATTTGTTATTAGAAGAAATCTTGAAGGAGCCACTGCAAAAGGACCAATGCGTATCAAAAGTTTCAAAGTATCTGCGCTACTGCACATTCTGCTACACAGATAAAAGAAATAAGACAGTTTCTCGCATATGTAAATTAAAAATGTTACAACTAAAAAAGAAAGATGATGCAGATCATTACTAATACAGCACAATATTGTTGTAGAAAGAAGAAACCAACGGTCTTATTAGTTTTTCATCTCATATAAAAGGGACTAAAAGAATGATAAAACCTTATTAGTTTTTCATCTCATATAGAAGGGACTAAAAGAATGATAAAGCGGAAGCGGGATAAGAGGGTACTCAATTTCACCAGTGAGAAACCATTTCTTGTAGTAATTCAGTCCAAATATTACCTTCCTCACTGGAATGTAAATCCTGGTCATCTGGATCCAAATCCATATCAAGTATCTGCAAATGAGAACAAATAAATTATTGAACTTCAACAAAACAGCCAAAAAAGTCAAGGAAAAAATGGCATTTTCTTTTATGATTTACCATTGCCTCAACATCTGAAAAATAAGGTACATCTTCTTCACTCTCAACAGATATCCCTTTCTGATTTGATGTTGCAGCTGATGGTTCTGCGTTAGTAATGCCAACAGACCCAGCTTCTGCATGTAATGATTGATGATCTTTTACTGCAGCCAGCACATCTGGTTCCTGTTTAATGCCACTAGCACTTAGAGGAAGATGGCTTTTACAGTTATCAGAATGAAGGGCTGCCTTCTCTCCAGGAGATTCAATTAAGTTACGACTAAAGTGACTTACCAATGACGTTTCCTTCGTCTCTTCCTTCAACCCCTTTGATGGGACACCACCTACAAAAACATTTTCTGACATAGTGTACCCTGAACCACAAGCAATACTCACACTTCTAGATGCCAGCCGATTGGACTCGCTATGATCAGCTTCAAACTTTATCTTACATTCACCAATTGGACAGCTTTGACCTATTTCTGGTAAAACATGCAAACCCATCCGTTGAGAAGATGCATGGGATTCTCCAGGGTGTTTCTTATCTCTCTCAATCAGGCTTCCAACCACGTTCCCAGACTCTTCATGAACAGAAAAACTATTAACAGATGAACAAATTGGATCAGTATGTTTTTTAGAATGAGAGGAGGCTATTGAAAGGGGTAAATGAGTTTGAAGGAAAACATCATCATTGTCAGGAATTTCAGGATCTTCTGTGTTCAATGTGCAGCATATAGGTATGTGGCTCAGTTCAGGACATTTGGCGTTTAAAGCTGATGCAGATGATGACAATTGGACTTCTGAACTGCCCATGTTTCTGTCACCACAGTTGAACTCCTTGTTACAGAGCTCTCCTGAACATACACCAGTTGGACATATATTATGTGCATCTGGAGCACATGATGCTTCTGCAGTAGTTATACAGGGTTTCTGATCTTGATTGACATCATTTGGTGAATGTAACAAAAGTGAGCTCAGCCCGTCGTAATATGACTTCTCAATCATGTCCTTTCCTTCAACATCAATGAAAAGAAGGTCATCATCCTCATTTGCTAAGTTCAAAAGAGAATTTGACAATTCTGCCAGATAACCTTCCGTAGTAGCCATTGGACTTTTCAAATGATCATGTGGCACTTCAGAATTCAACTTTGAATCAGAGTGAACAACGTAGCCTGGTATTGTTGTGTTCTGGACATCGTCATCGCCGGGAAGTTCAAAAGTAGCACCAGTCTGTATATCCTTTTCTCTAAGGCCAACATCAACTGGCAAATCTGGTGCTGAAAATGTTCTCCATATAGGCATCCCACCAAGTGGGGACGAATACTCCAGATTTTGAAAAGATGCACCACAATCTGATAAAGGTGAATTGAAGACCTCATTTCGTTCTATTTCAGAGCAAATGTTCCCATTATCCCTGTTCATTTGATCAAATTCAGCTAACAATTTTTCCCCCAAGTCTTCAACTTTGAACATCCCCTGCACTGACAAGCTTTCTGGCCGACCCAATTCCTTAACCCTTAAGTCATTCCCTGAGAGACGCTGATTCTCGACAAGGATATGAGGAATTCCCTCGTGTATGTTATCTGGCTCCAAAGGAAAATCATCTTTGACTGAGCGCTGGAGTCCAGTATGAAAGGCATGCTCAGCAGTTCCTCTGTCCATCAAATTTTCAGGAAAATCACAGTGCAACACATCCATATCTGATTCATGAATTCCAACATTATTAGAGATATGGTCAATGCAATTTCCAGAGTTTGGCACATCACTGTTCCCGACATAATTATTATCATTGGGCCCAACAAGAAAACTCAGGTCCATGGGGTTAAATGGCTCGTTACAAATTCTTTTACGCAAAGCATAATAACAGCTGCGAACACTTTCTGAGTTCCTCTTCTTAGAGATGCATTTGGTTTCTTTCACACTTCCAAATCTGTTAAACTTCGATGGATGATTAGATGCAAAACGTTCAAAATCAATTATGCGGGTAGATGCTTCTGCAGAAACAACTGGGTCATAAAGGAGAGAATGCCACCGATCTTGTAGTTCTCTGACAGTAAATCTTCTGGAAAACTGCACTGCTCCTTTAGCAAGTGATTCCAAGGAAGCACCAGCCTAAACAGATAATAAACAATTATTTCCAAAGAAGTCTCAGGAGATGAATAATTTCATGCAAACCACCAAACCAAAACGATTAAGGGTGAATTCAAATAAATTAGCAACTACAAGAAACAAATGCGTAATAATAAACACATAGTGCATTGAGGACAGATATACTGGCTGATGCCTTAAAAGTTAAAACAAAAGAACTGAACAGCTGCTATAGCAAAAGCACTTGAACATCGTCCATCTGATGCTTACGGGGTTTCAACCATTTATTTTATTGATACAATGCCATTTCAACTTATTTCCCCATTTCTTAGTGATTGCAAGTAGGAGACAGAAGTCATTACGAATCTCGGATTCCAACAAACAAACAATTGCTCTCTCTAAATAAGAACTACATCTCTCAATTCCACTAAAGTTCAAACTGCAACAAAATTTCAAGAAGACAAAACAGCGACCACATGTGAAATATATAGATATTAAAAATCAACTTTTTTAAAATATCAAGATGATTAAGCTACAAAGATGATTAAGGTAAAGAAAATAAAGAACAGCAGCTCCAAATTACGAGTTCAAATAGAACTAATGAAAGAAACTTCAATCCCCAGTTATTTACACAGAAACCAAGAAAGTCGCCCACGGCGCGAGACCAACTCTTTCCTCAATGACAGACAATTAAAAAAGCAACAGAGCTGGAACAACGGGACAAAAGAAACGTTTCTGAAACAGAGCCAAAAACAAAGAGAAACAGTAAAGAAAAAAGTTCAACATTGAAACGGGAAAGAAGAAGTCACCTCAACAGCACTCTTCAACAAAATATCATCTTCAGGAATCCAGGGCGTAAGTGGCGCAAGAGCTCCCATCTCTCAACCTCGAAAAGTCCCAACTCTCTCTCTCTCTCAGCTTGGTTGGACTAATTCTCGGAGAGAATTAGACAGATGGACATTGAAAGAAGCTTTAAAGGGAAGAGAAGAAGAAGCAAAGGGTAAGAGGGGGGAGGCAGAGAGGGGTTTAAGAGAAAACCTAACAAATAAAAAAATTGGCGGAAAAGTACGGTTAGCTTTTGAATCGCCGGGAAGCAATTCGGTTGTATCGGGCTACCGGCTGTAGCATGGGAAGACCATACAATTGAGGTAAGGTTAGGCCACGTGCGTGCTACTTAAACCCACTCGGATTTAGAAATTTTCGAGACTGAGTAGGACTTCTGACTGTGGATGTTCCTGCTGTTGACCGTTGACTATGACCTCATTTACGTGAGGTTATGTAAATATTCATTTATTTTATGGAAAATTCATCTATTACATTATGAGTTAAGCGGGTGATTCGATCATATGACGTGCCACATCTTTCAAGCGGCTCATATAAGTTGATTCAAGAGTCGATCAACCTGATACAGTGATACTGGTGACTGACTTGTATCCTAGTATGATTTGTATTTTATTTGTACTAATTTAAAGCATGTTATTCATGGTAAGTAAAGGTTTGAAAAAAATTCGATCAAATTAAAATGAGTCGATCAAAAAGACTGAATTTTGGTTGATTCAAAATTTTCATACATTTTAAACTGCAGAGATCCTTTCTCTTTCTCACATATATCTAATATTTATTTTCTCTTATTTCTCTCCCTTCCCATTTCTTACATTTCTCTCTTTATATTTCTCTCATCACTCGTTAACGTTTAGTTTACATGTTGTGTTTTAAATTGTGAGTTTTATATAATGCATTGAAAATTTAAAATTTTCTAAAACATATATGATTAAATTTATTAATGGATCTCTTCAAAATAAATAAATAATTTGGTAGACTGTAAAACCCGACAGAATCAACTAATTATTTTACTATTCGATCCTCATTATGATGATATTGTGAAATTTCAATTCGATCTAATTTTTATGCTAAAAAATCTGACTGAGCCGACAATGCACACTCTTAATTGTAAGTTATTCAAATTTTTCATTTATTTATTTTTGCTTTCCTATTTTTATTTTTTGTCCAGATTACTAATTCTATCATAATACCACAACTCAAGCTACAATCTCATAATATTGGTTTGGGGAATTGTGTCAACCAACTTTTCATTTCTTTTAATATTTCAATCAAATAAATCTAGACACCAACTTGTACACAAAAGGTTGTTAAATTTAAAGATACTTCAAAAGTGCTTTACGTGTTCTTTGCAAAATAAAGATATACATGAAAAGAATAACTTAATGTAGAAGGAAATACTTGCCAATACTCATACTATTATCATATCCTGCAGGAATAATAAATGATAGTATATCATGAGAAATTCTATATTTCATCAGTCATGGAAGCTCAATACATTTTTGATGAATCTCTTGTAAATATTTGGTGAAATTCATTACATATTTGATGAACTCCTTCAAAAATTATTAATTTGTACGTATTTGGTGAACCTCCAGTACATATTTGGTGAACCCCATTTACATATTTGGTGAACCCTATTATATATTTGGTGAAACTCAGTACACTATTGGTGAAGTTCTTCAAGAATTATTAATTTTGTATGTATTTGATAAATCTCATTGCATATTTGACGAACCTCAGTACATATATGATGAACCCCTAATGTAGTGGGGTCCACGAAATACGTACAAAGTCAATTTTGTACATATTTAGTGAATCACAGTACTCATTTGGTGAACTCATGTACATGTTTGGTGAATCTCAGTACATATTTAATGAACTCTTTCAAGAATTATTAATTTGTACGTATTTGGTGAGCTTCACTACATATCTGGTGAAACTCAGTACATATTTAGTGAACCTCAGTACATATTTGGTGAACCCCTCCAAAAATTATTAATTTGTACGTATTTAGTGAACCCACTACATATTTGGTGAACCCAATACATATTTGATGAACCCTAATACATATTTGGTGAACCCCTCCAAGAAGTATTAATTTGTATGAATTTGGTGAATCTCAGTGCATATTTGGTTAACGACAATATATATTTGGTGATCTCCTCCAAGAATTATTAATTTTGTACATATTTGGTGAATCCCACTAAATATTTGGTGAACCCCGGTACATATTTGATGAACCCTTGTACATTTTGTGAACCACTGAACATATTTTATGGCCTTATACCGGTGATTTTAGAACCTTTTACCGACATTTTTATGCTACATCCCAGTGGTTTCTGCATCCTATACCGGCGATTTTGGTCTCTATACCGGCGGTTCCTAGCTTTTTTTAATCAATTTTTTGCGGTTTTTGTTGTTTTTCGACGGCTTTGCATCAATACAATAGTTTTTATGACCTTTTTACGGCGATTTTCAACAAATTTGATTTTTTCAAACTGATCATGGCACACTCGATGAATCGTAAACAAAGTTAGCAAGATTTTTTTATTTTCCAATGTGAACATTAAGTACATTCACTTATATTTTAAATTAGATTTGAATTAAGTAATGAATTTTTAAATAATCGAACACTTATTCATAAACGCTTAAGAACGTATTCTTTGTTTTGTTGTTGTGATTTTATGACAAGTATAAAGTAAAATAATTTTTTACCATTTAACGAATATGTATAACCCTAAATTCCGATTCATGTATTGAATCGAAATCAATAAGTATGTAGTACAAATTCATTGAACCCCTAAAATTGCAGTCACCACTCATCATCAATCGCCACTCAAAATCCCTTAATCACCATCCTGAAGGTGCTGATCACATCTTCATGACCAAGCGCCATTCAAATAGCTTTGATCGTCATTGCACTTCCTAATCGCCATACCTGAATAGGCAATCACCATTGACCTCATTTGTCCTTAAACGAGGAGGTCATGAAGAAGATGATGGTTGGATTATCACTTTCTTTCATGACGAAAAGCCGAACATGTCTCTTGTAAGTCATCTTAATTTGATCAGATCATAGCCATAGTGGTCCTTAAACACCACCAAAATGGCCATAATCGCCATTTAAAATGGCTCTAATCGTCATCTTCACAATAAACCCTAAAATTATTATTTTTTAATTAATTATCGTACACCGGGCAAATCACCGATAAAAATAGAAAAAACCCGTTCTCTCAATGCAAACATTCATAATATATCACTTACTTGTGAAATTAGATGGGATTAAAAATTCCCAAAGCAATTGAACACTTATTCATAAACTCGATAAAAGTTGCCATTGATTATATTGTTGTGTTTTTGTGACAAGTACCGAGCGAGATGATTTTTCACTATATATAATTATAGGTCGTGGTGTTATGATAGTCGGTCCTATTTATCGGTTTAACGAACACGTATAACCCACAAGATCAGATTCTACTGTTAAATCGAACATATAGGCTAAAAGTTTGAAATTAAATTATAAACCCATAAATTTTGGAAATTAACCTCATTTACGTTATAATTTATAAGCATATAATTTTTTTTAAATCTAACCTAATTTTGTTATCAAAATTAACCCTAAAGGTGAATCGCCATGCGCGCGTGGTGAATCGTCATGGATAAAAAGCGTTTATGACCTGCAGGTAGCGATTGTAATGCAATCGTCCTGTTCTCAGTTGGAATTATACCGGCGGTCTTATATCATTATCGGCGGTTTTATATCATTATCGGCGGTTTTATATCATTGTCGACGGTTTTTTGTATCTATTGCAATTTTGTAGCCTTTACTGGCGGTTCCTTTTCTATACCGATGGGTTTTAGTTCTACACCAAGGGTTTTTTTCTACACAACGATTTTTACATTCTTGCCACATATACTTAGAAATGTTTTTAACCATTTGTTTTGTCACTTAGTCGTACACTTAGTCTTTTTTAAACACTTAACAATTATACAAATTTAGTAATTTCATATACTTATCCATTTTACACGCATAGTCAAACCATTTTCGTGGACTTAACTATATTCACACACTTGATCATTTTTATACATTTTTATATATTTGTCCATGCAATTTGTCATTTTCATACACGCTGCAATATTCATTCACTTAGTAAAATTTCCTAACCCTTTGTCATTTTTATATACTTGTTTTGTTACTTAACCATATTTTCATGCACTTAGCAATTTTTCACGTTGAAATCTATAGTGTATTGGGACACTTTCACACATTTTTCATATACATAGTCATTTTCACACACTTATTTATTCTCTTACATATAGTCATTTTCACACACTTGTCCATTGCTTTTTTAATTTATAATCCTATCAATTGCGGTGGTTTTTGGTTCTATACCAGCGGTTTTTGTTCTACACTTAGCCATTTTACAACTTAGTCACACACACTTAGCTATATTTTCATATACTTAGACATTTTCACATACACTTAGGTATTTTCACATACACTCAGTCATTTTTATACTTTCATACACTTGGTCATTTTACACTCTTAGCTCTATTCAACACATGATCATTTTCACGCACTTAACAATTTTCTCACACTTAGTCATTTTCACAAATTTATTTATTTTCATACACTTAACAATTATCGTGTATGTCGTTTAAGAATTATTCAAAAGTAGAATCATCAACAATTCTTTTGTATTGTATTTATTTCATGTACATCCATGCCTACATGATTCACCAGGCTAGCAGTATGTTTTGAAGCGAGATACAGTTATCTCATAAGAAACAAATAACGAATTTCAATCTATTTCAGCACTTCACAAATGAAAACAGTCATTTCCTTATTTTTCTCTATTGTTTCAAACTTATCTATCAATAATGGTTATTGTCAATACATATTTACCTGAAGAAGTAGTAAACAAGAATAAGAAACAACTGTTGCACCCGAAGGAATACAAAGTTCACTTTTATCTTTTCGTTGAAAGCTAGCCACGATATGGAATCCTCCATTCCTGAGCCTTGACTGAGTTCTTAATGTGAAGCAAACATAAGTATATGATCAGAGAAGAGTAAAAGGACTAGGAATGAGATGATGTAGAGGAAGAGTATGCTTTTTTGTAGAAAAAATACATGGCTAAAAGAATGATATGATGTAGAGGAAGAATATGTAGATGGGTTCAACAAATATGTATTGGGGTTCACAAAATACGTATAAAATTAACTTTGTACATATTTGATGAACCTCAATACATATTTGATGAACCCATGTACATATTTGGTGAACCTCAGTACAGATTTGGTGAACCCTTCAAGAATTATTAATTTTGTAGTATTTGGTAAACCCCACTACATATTTTGTGAACTCATGTACATATTTGGTGAATTTCAGTACATATTTTGTGAACTCTTCCAAAAATTATTAATTCTGTACGTATTTGATGAACTCCAGTATATTTTTGGCGAACCTCTAAATGTAGTAAGGTTCAACATATACATACAAATTAATAATTTTTGGAGGGTTCACCAAATATGCAATGGGGTTCACTAAATAAGTACAAAAATGACTTTGTACATATTTGGTGAACCTCAGTACATATTTGGTAAATCATTGTACATATTTGACGAATCCCAACATATATTTGATGAACTCCTTCAAGAATTATTAATTTGTGTATATTTGGTGAACTACACTATATAATTGGTAAACTCCAGTACATATTATGTGAACCCTAGTATATATTTGGTGAACCCCTCTAAGAATTATTAATTTGGTATGTATTTGATGACCTCCACTACATATTTGGTGAGCTCTGGTACAAATTTGGTGAACCCCTCTAATAATGACTGATTTTATACGTATTTGGTGAACTTCACTATATAGTTGGTGAACCCCAGTAAAAATTAGGTGAACCCCCCATACATTTAGGTGATCCCCTCCAAAAAATGAGTTTTAAAATTTTGGTGAACCCCACTATGAATTTAATGAATACCTAAAAAGTCAATCGCCACTCATCATGGGTGAATCGCCTATCTGGAGCCCCTAAACGTCATCCTGAAGGTTCTAATCACATCTTTAAAGCCAAATGCCATTCAAATGGCTCCAACGACGTTGCGCTTTCTAATCACCATACTTAAACATGAGATCGCATGTGTGCTCTCTAAATATGTAATTTTTTAATTAACTGTACACCGGACAAACCATTGATAAAATAGAAAAAAACTCATTCTCTCAATTTAAACATTCACGATATTCACTTATTATGTGAAATTAGATTGGATTAATTAAGAATTTCTGAAGCACTTGAGCACTTATTCATAAACAATTCAGACTTTTTAAAATCATTCATCGGTATCACTACATATACATATTCTTTTCCCGTTACAAAACCCTTCTATTTTAAACTCTACAAACACACTTCTAATTTACATTCTGGATAAAACAACACAAATACAATGACAGGGGATTTTTAATAATTGTTACAGTTGCATCGTTTCATTCCAAGTGCAATGTGTCTCTCATATCCAATATGTACTCTATTCTTCATAGATGTTCTTCCATTTCTTCAATTCACTATAATTTTAAAAAAAAAGTTGATGATTTTAGGAATATGCATATCTCCAAAGGTTGGCCATTGGTAACGTAATGATCCCCATAAAAAATGTCTCCAAAGATTGGCCATTCGGTTTGGTATGTTCATTAGAAACCTGCATTTCAACAATGTTCTACGCAAACATATAATAGTTGATATCACAAATTCACAATAACTCCCCAAGTAGATTCAAGAAAAGAACTTTAAATTGGCAACCCTAATTTTATAATGGACATCCATACCTCAAGAATCCATTTAATCAGCGATTTTCAATCATAAATTAGCATTGATTTTGAAAGAAACTATGAATAGTGCAAATGTGTTTCCTCTCTCTATGTCCTCCTTTGGAGAGCATGAACAGATAAATTAGAAATATGATGCTAACAAACATAGTTGTTACTCAATAAGATCAGCTAGAAGCCAGTACAAAAGATACTATGTGTACTCACCAAAATTAAAGGCCTAAACCACACAATGTTTAATGAGTGTTTATCAATTTTGTTCTTGAATAGCATTGGGTGGCCTCTAGAGTATCAAACTATGTAGAACAAAGTTGAAGAATTTAATAACAATCAAAATATTGAGACTTAACTCACACAAATTGTAATTATTGGACAACCAAAGATCAATCATCTAATACATTCTCCATCATATCTCCCATGATATTGAAGTTTCCAACTGTATTTGATTTCTAGTTGTCAATTTATATTACATTAACCTGTCTTTGAAGGCCTTTAATGTACTCAACTACCAAATCCAACATGTATGTTTGGCTTGTTTGCTGTCAACAGAACATAGAAAAGTTTTAAGATTCATGAACAAGAAAGATTACAAAAGATTGAAATTCAATTAGTAGACTCTTAACTACCCAACCTCATCCATGTTTGGGAAAACCTCATGTACTTTCATCATTCTTTCGTTTATCCGGGATATTTTCACTAGTAAATCATAAATCAAAACTTGAGAATATTAAGTTTTCTTCAATAGCACATAGAACTGTAAATCCATTGATATGCTCTTGAGCGTACATAATTTTTTTTAATATGTTGACCATAATTCAAATGAGAGCTAGTTCTAGAATCTAGATTCTACGGAATAAGAGTATCATTAAGTGATAAGAACAATTTTCAAGCAGCCAACAAAAAAGTACATGTTAAGTCTTCTTAAGTACCTTAGCTTCCATCACATTCGTAGTATAAAATACATTTCCATGGATGGCTGGAATAATTTCCAGCAGCTAGAACACCAAAAGAAAGCATGCAAATTTTTCCAACAACGGTATAGTAAGAAATCCAGATTCCTTAAGACCTGAACAACAAAACCAAAAAAAAGAGAGAAGAAACTTACATAAAAACATAAACAAGTATACATAAATACAGAGATGAAAAGAGAGAGGGCGAGATAGTACATAATCTTTTGCGCCACGTCTTCTACTTTCTGCGAAGTTGCAAGTCGAGTGAGCAAGCTCATCTCACTGATTCTGCTCACGATGGTAGCCTCACCTAAATTTTTCCATAGCTCTACATAACTTCCATTACGAGTCAACACATCGTGCGATGAGCTCAGATATGCGATAAGAAATGTTCCACTACTATGATCTTCTTCCTCATCATCTTTGCAAGTCATTACAATGAGATCGAGAACGTCGAGAATCCACCTCTATTAGAGTTATTAGATGGTGGAGTTTGAGTGCCCAAAAAAGAGATAGCACGAATGAGAGACAAAATGACAGAGAGATAGTACGAAGAGAGCACTAAGACCACCATGGACAGAGAGAGGCGACGAGGATGAATTTGAGCTTTGGGTGTTTGGTCGAGGGAGATGACCATCGTGGAGAGAGAGAAATGATGGTTTGTTTAGCCTAGGTTTTGAGTGGAACAAGAAGAGAATGGTAAAATGGGAGTGGAATACCTATTATATCGGTAACCCACTCTTTAGTGAATCTAAGACTGGGATTAACTTGGCCAAATCAGACGGCCAAGATTAATCCCAGCATCAATGCTAAGAAAAAAATTCCCAGCATTGGAGAGGGATCCTATGTAAATATTCATCTATTTTATGGAAAATTCATCTACTACATTACATGAGTTAAGAAGGTGATTCAATCATCTCATGTGCCACATCTTTCAAGTGGGACTCATATAAGTTGATTCAAGAGTCGATCACACCTTGATACTTGTGAGTGACTTTGTATCATAGTATGATTTTTATTTTATTTGTACTTATTTAAAGCATGTCATTCATGGTAAGTAAAGGTGTGCAAAAACCGATCATACCAAAATGGGTCGAACAAAAAGACTGAACTTTTGGTTCGATTTAAAATTTTCATACATTTTGGACCGAATTGACTGCACCGACCGTTTATCCTCTCTCACATATATCTCATATTTATATTCTCTTATTTCTCTCTATAGATACCGTATTTTGTCCGGTCCAATACTATAAAAATATAAATTTTATTTTGGCTCATATACTAGTCTAAGACTATGTGTATGATTTAAAAAATAGCCCAATGCCTAAAAATAAGAAGAATTGTCTAAGGATTAAAAAATAAAAAAGGGAAAAAAGGACTAAAAATATAAAGTGAAGCCCTAAGTTTGTCTATAAATAGAGGGGAGGTCTTCACTTAAAAATGAAGATTTGGAGAGTGAGAAAGAAAAAGGATTTTAGAGAGAGAAATAGAGGTCTTGAGTAAATAGTAAAAAAGGGAGAGAAAGAGAGTTTTCATTTCAATTCATCTTTCATCTTCTCTTATTCTTTCTATTGAGGTAGTTCAAATTTCTTACATTTTAGCTTACAATATATCATGTTCATTATTATTCATCATATATCTTCTTCATACTCATGTAATTGATATTTATTTATTTCATTTTTCATACATAAGTTGTGTGCTCATTTTTTATCATTTCTCTTACTCTTAATCTTAGGTTTTATTTCCATGTATTGTTGATTTCTCTATAAATTTGATAATGAGATATTTTTGTCATCAACTCAATCAATGAGGATGAGGATAAAGCTTTTTATGGGTGTAAAATTAACTCAATGTGAATCGACCATTTAATGGGTTGAAAGTGTACATTTGATGAAAATATCTTCTATGATCATTTCTCATACATAAAAATGTATAAAATAGAGAGTAAAACATTTATACAAGATTATTCAAATATTTAAGTTTTGATTTTTTTTATATTCTTACAAGTATTTTCTTCTTTTCTTTTTAATTTTTGTTCATCATGTTTGTGACACTTGTTTGAACTAGTTACCATCCATGATTTTTCCTAGCAATGAAGGAAGAAAGGAAAAATGGCAATTAGTGAACTAAGTGGTCAAAATAAAAAAATTATATTTATATCCCAAACAAAAATTATTTTATTTTGAAAGTTTTATTGATTTTTATTGACACTTATTTAAACTAGTTACCATCCATCATCATTCCTAGTAATGAAGGAAGAAAAAAAAATGATAATTAGTGAACTAAGTAGTCCAAAATAAAAAAATGGTATATTTATATTCCAAAGAAAATTATTTATTTTTCTTTAGTGACACTTGTTTAAATTAGTTACCATCAATGATCATTCTTTTGCTATTTGATTAACATTGAGAGAATAAATGAAAAATGATAATTAATAGACTATGTAGTCAAAAATAGCATGCTCATGCCAATTTGTATGAAATTAAACATTTTTTTCATAGATTAATTTATTTATGAAAAAATTATTATTAATTTATTTACTAAATAATTATATATATATATATATATATATCTTTAAAGAGAAAAACGAAATTAAAAATTTATTTCTCTGTAATTTTTATTTTGTTTTTTGTTATTTTTTTTAGTTTTTTTTATGTTTGCATTTTATTTGTTTTTTTTCTATTTTTTAATAGATATTATTGGTTTATTTTAATTTATTTTTATATATATTTTTAATTATTTCACGTACTGTTTCATTATTTTCACTCTACGTATTCTTTTTAAATTTATCATCTCTAAGATTTCTTTCCATTATTCTTTCTTTTTCTTTATAGTTCTTCTCTCTTCTTATTTATTTATGTATTATTGTCATTTCGTCACGATTATATGTGATTATTATTTCAATATTTTATCATCAGAATTGGTGTTCATAAATTAAAACCATAACAATTTGATTTAAATTTTTTTAATTTCTTTATTTAGTTTTCAATAAAAAAATCCGATGAGGGACTTTGAAAATTCTGGGATACCAATTTCTGGAACTACCGAGATGATGAGTTATTTTTAAGATACCGAGTGTAACTCTAATAATGCTTTTATTTAAAAAAACTATAAAAATAATTTTTCAATGGCCTTTGTACCACCCATTAAAGGTAATTTATTTGCTCCTTTTTATGATGCAAAATGTACCAAATGGGACATTCAAAATTGATTTTCCATAACATTATTTTAAAAGATAATTTGGATAGCATTTGATTAAATTTGGTAACCATTTTTCAGAATGGGTATTATGGGGCGCTAATACCTTCCCCACACGCAAATAACTCCCGAACCAATTATTTTCGCAAATCAAAATATTTGATTTTAACATTGGGTGACCAATTTTTTTTTCAAAAATGAGTTTTCAATCGCCGCTCTGCGTTGCATGCACGTTGATACAGTTTGGCGACTCCTCTGGGGACAAAAAATTGGTCTAACCATTTTTTAGATCGTTAGAGAGTCAAGCCAAAATTTCATCATATGCTGTCCTTTTGTGTGGTTCTTTGCTTGTTTATTTGATTCATTATTTTTTTCTAATTCATGCTTGTAGTTGTATATAGTTCTTTTTTTTACGAAGTACATTTCTTTACATAATTTCTAAATTCACACATATACGCTACCCTTGTACCCAGGCTTTCCCTTTTTGATTAGCGATAATGAGTAGTGGAATGCCTTCGTGGAACTGCGGTTCCCGTGCAGGTTCATGAAAGTTCTCACTCAGGTCGGCCTTTTTGGGATACCGTTTGGGGGGCCCTGTTACTCCGTTCGGATAATAGTGAGGACAATCTGAGAGCTTATTAAGAGATTTGAGAGCCCAACCACAAATGCATTTTGTTCTTAGAGCCCATCTCATGACCAATGTTTGATAGAAATAGAGATTCTACTTAATTATGATATCATGACTAAATTTGTTCATGTATATATGTCATACGCTCTTTAAACATTTACTTTATTTCCCATTGTTTCATTTCTGACTTCGTCTTTCTTTTTTGCATACATGTATCATGTTGCGTAATAAGGATTGTAAAGAAGTATTCAATTCATTCATATTTTAGAGACCATGACTTCTACTCCGAGTGTGATAGAAGATCAAGTTACAGTAGCCCAATGGTCAGAGGAAACACAGAAATGAAAAGGAGATTGTCTGAAAAAAGAGGATGTTGTTTTTCTACCTTCAATCACTAAGATAAAGTTCTCACATATTGACTTTGAGAGGTTGAAGAAGATATGGGAGGATTTTTCACCGGAGCAGAAAATTTGTTTGTCAGTAAATATGGTGACATTGGTCATCTTCTGTATATTATAGTAAGCGCTCCCGTTCTTAAGGCTTTAATGCATTTCTGGGGCCCTCTGTACAGATGTTTCACCTTTGGAACAATTGATCTTACTCCTACAATTGAAGAATATCAAGCCCTACTGAACGCCCCGCTGTAAAGCTCGGATAAAGTTTATAATTATGACAAAAAGCTAACATTGAAAAGAGCTTTACCCGAGCTCTTGGGTACTGTCCATGCATTTGAGATTGAGAAAAGGTTGAAAGTTAAAGGGGGAATGAGTGTGTGCCGCTGGATTACCTCCTAGATCTCGTCTAAAATGTCTTGAAGGAAGATAAGGGTAAGGCTCTTTATGCTTTATGTATATATGGCATCGTGTTGTTTCCAAAGATTCAAGGTTATATGGATGATAAAGTGATAAAAATGTTTCTGCAAGTTGAACATGGTGTTAACCATGTTATCTCAATTCTAGTTGAGACTTTTCGTTCCTTAAATCATATACGAGTGCTTGGAAAAGGGAAGTTTATCGGCTCTCCGTCTCTTTTGTGTATTTGGATTCTTAGCCATCTAAGATGTCCACCAGATTTCAAATGTTCCCAAGTTAAGTTTTCAAGTCCATAGATGAAGACGAGAATCCCCATTGCAGAATTTGGAATGGCCAAATGGAATCCGCAGTTTCTGGCAAAAGGGGTGTGGCTCTCACACCTATCAAAGTTGAAAGATGAAGATGTTATCTGGAAAGCCCAATGGATACCGTTGACATCGATGATCTACAGATGTGGCGACTATCAATGGGTACCACTCCCAGGACCATGGGGTTGTACCAGTTATGCTTTTCTAATGGTGCTCCGTCAATTATACATGAGACAGTTTGTCCCTTTGAGATCCGTTATGATTCTCAAGATATTGAACAAAAATTGCAGTAGCTAATTGGAGCTTGGAAAATAACGAGAAATGTGCGAAATGAGAAAAATCACATGAATTGCACAAAGGAGTATGAAATATGACTTGAGAGCAGAGGCAAGTTATCAGGAGCTTGTTATCAGAAGCTTATCAGGAGTTTGTTAAAAAGGAGGAGCGGGATGAGTTATATGAGGAGTGTCAAAAGAATTTAGCTCTCTTGGAAGAAAACAGACGTCTAACACTCGAGATGAATTTTTCTTGCAAACACATGATCGAAGCTGAAAAATAACTCATGGATTTGAGAAACAAGGTTAAGGATCAAGAATATCTTAGAGTTGGCAACTGACACTCGTAAACTGAACAACAAAATTAAAAAGATGGCGGAGGACAATGAGAATTTACGAGTGGTAATCTATGAACAAGAGGATCGAATCAAGAAGCTAAAAAGGAAAAATAAGCTTATACAAAAGGTTTTAGAAGAGGTTAAAGAGGCTAAGGGGCCTGTCGATAAGAAGAATGCGTACATCATTGAGTTAGAAAAATAATATGACTCATTATGACGAATCGCTGATAATTTATAAGTTGATTTAAAGAATAAAAAAGTTAGGAAGACCAAGTCACCAAATGATAGTAAAGAACTATTGAAAGTCATTGCAAGCCTTGAGCACCAAGTTAGAGCGTATCAGAACGTGGCAGAGAAATTGGTAAGAAATAATGATGCTAATGTCGACGCACTGAGATATGATTACCAATTACTACAACATGAGCATGACTTGATTCGACAACGATCAGGGCAGGCTATAGAATGGCTTAAAGGCGTGGCTGCGGGAGCGAGCAATTTGGCGGAACAAGCATCATTTTTGAAAAAGAAATGTTTTTCCCATCCATTCTAATGGGGAGAATTTGTCTAAGTTTTTTGAAAAAATCAACAGAGATTTGGGTCATTTTGTATAAACTCATATTGCGGAGTAGTGTAGTTGACTTCTACATACTCCAATGTAGTGGATGACTCTACTAATTGAATGACATTGAGTACTTTTGGACTTTCACTTTGCGCAATATCATTTCTCATGCATGAATTTACTTTCATTATTATTATTGCTTTATTATTTATTCTTCTTCATTAGCAAAATCTACCATCTCATTGTTTTATTTTATTTATTTAAGAAAACTTTTCAAAGATAACATGTCAACTCCGACATCCCAATCGAACGCAAACTCAAGTTAGGGTAATGGACGAGTAAGAAAGAGAGCAATCACGAGAGGAAATGAAAGAAGAAATTAGGGAGCTGAAAGAGCAAATGGCTAGAGTCTTGGAACTCCTCGCCGCGAGTAAGGGAAAAATATGTCTTGAAAATCCGCAAGGGGCTCAATCATCACAAAATCAACTGCCAAACGATACTCCACCTTATCCTCATGGGTTCACTCCAACCTATTAACGTCATCAGACCAACTACTTTCAGCATGCTTCACGATCAATAAATATCCAGCACTATCCATTTTCAAATGTCCAGGAAATGATGCAGATAGGGAAAATTGGGTACAACCCATCCACAATGGCACCTGGCCACAACCAAGTGTTCATTTCACAAGGCGAACTCACTGATAAGCCAACCATTATAACCGGTGTTGATGACCCAAAGAGGCAGATGCCTATTACTAAACCAAGCGAAGACCCATTTGTCGAATGATAAACTGGAATTTTTAGATGAAAGATTGCGCGCCATTAAAGGGACAGATGTTTATGGTACCAATGATGCCACCCAATTATGTTTAGTCCCAGATATAACCATCCCACACAAATTCAAACTACCTGAGTTTGAAAAATATGATGGTAGTACATGCTCGAGTAGTCACCTTATTATGTACTACAAAAAGATGGTTATTTGTTCACATGATGATAAGCTGCTAGTTCATTTCTTTCAAGATAACTTGACGGGGGCTGCATCTTGCTGGTATATCCAATTGGATAACCAACATATTCGGAGGTGGAAAGATTTAGCTTATGCTTTCTTAAGACAATACAAGTACAACATAGACATGGCTCCTGATCGTCTGGATCTACAAAGGATGGAGAAAAAACCTACTGAAGGCTTTAAAGAATATGTGCAAAGGTTGAGGGAATTAGCTGCCCAGGTACACCCCACCTTATCAGAAAAGGAAATGGCTGCAGTGTTTATCAACGCCTTGAGATCTCCATTCTACGATAGGATGATTGGAAACGCTTCAAACAAATTCTATGACATTATAGTGATTGGTGAAACGATTGAATATGGGGTAACGAATGGAAGAATTTTGGAAGTCGTATCTGATACATCATCCGTAAAAAAGGGGCCGTCGTTGAAGCGAAAAGAAGGTGATGTACAGACAGTCAGTTTTGGGTACACATCACAAGCTGCGAACCCGAGGCCACCATTTCCAAAGTAAAGTGAAGGGACCAATCTGTGACATCATATGTGGCAAATACCTCACGAATTCTGTACAGTTATTACTCTCAACAATCAGCATTTCAAAACAACCTGAGACCTGATTTTAGACCACTGACTCACCAACAAAATGTTGATCAAGCTGATCAGCCTTTGAGGGGAAATAGAAATAATCAATGTTTTATCCAATATGATCCAATCCCCATGTCATATACAGAACTCTTACCACAATTGATACAGAATAATCAATTGGTGTCAATTCCTTATAAACCTCTATAGCCACCATACCCAAAGTGGTATGATCTGACTGCTCGTTGTGATTATCATGCTGGGGTAGTGGGACATTCGACTGAGAATTGCACAACATTAAAAGGTAGAGTACATGCATTGATCAAGGATAGATGGTTGAATTTCAAAAAGGGTTATGAGAACTCATATACCAATTCCAACCCTCTACCAAATCATGATAATCTTACCGTAAATGTAATTGAGGAATATTTTTCATATGGAAAGAATGCTGTGGAAGATATGAGCACGTCAATAGAAGTGCTTTTCCATCTTCTTTCTAAAGGAGGGTACATCTACCCAACATGCTCAAAGGATGAAGGCTTTTCTAGGAAGCATATGCTTGACTTTGATTGTTTGTTTTATAAGAATGTGATGGGGCATACAATTGAGGAATGTGCTAATTTTAAAATGGAAATGCAAAAGTTGTTGGATTCAAATATACTTACAATAAGTTATAAAGAAGAAAGGGAATACCAGGAATATGACTCTTTTGTCCTTATGATAACTAAAGAATCATCTGAAGCTAATGTTGAAGTGTCGTCCTATATCCCAAAACCTCTCACAATACATAATGAGGAACAGTCAACTCGCACCACTACGTCTTATGCTTCGATGCCCATCACCATCCAAATACTGGGTGTGTTTGCTTACAAGGATTCAAAAGCAGTACCATGAACGTATAGATATGAGGTTATTACAAGCGGTAATGAAAAAACTCAAGCGCTAAATCCGTCAGACCTCAATCTCCCCATAACTAATATTTCAGGAGTAGGTGGCATGACGAGGAGTGACAAATACTACACGCCATAAGATTTAGAATGGATAAGAGCGATAAGTTTGAAAGGCAAAGGAAAGGGAAAGCCAAAGAAGGTGACAATGATCACGAGTTCCAAGGAGAAATGCATGGCAGCCAAGTGATAGACCCAGATATAATAAGAGGTACAGAGAAAGAAAGAGCAGTGTCTGAAGAAGAAGTATGCGAATTTTTTAAGCTCATCAAGCAAAGCGAGTATAAGGTGATAGAACAACTTAATCGTTTACCTGCTCGCATATCTTTACTATCACTCTTTCTGAATTTTGAACCACATCGCCAAGCATTATTGAAGGTTTTGAATCAAGCATATGTCTGTGATGACATTACGGTGGAGAAGTTGAGTAGAATTGTGGGAAGTATTACCACACCAAATTATATCACTTTCACAGATGATGAATCCCTGCCGATGGTACTGGACACACCATAGCTCTACATATATCCGTGAAATGTAGGGATTATGTTGTTGTAAAAGTATTGATTGGTAACGGCTCATCTCTAAATGTAATGCCAAGATCCACACTAGCAAAGCACCCTAGGGACGCGACACATATGCGACCGAGCATAATGATAGTAAGAGCATTCGACGGTACCTGAAGAGAAGTAGTCGAAGACATATAGATACAAATTCGAATCGGGTCATGTCTATCAATATTATTTTTCAAGTGATTGACATAAATCCAGCATACAGTTTTCTTTTAGGTCGACCATGCATTCACTCTGTCGGGGAAGTACCGTCTTCCTTACATCAGAAGCTGAAATTGATAATAGATCATAAACTCATTTGTATATATGGGGAAAAAGATTTATTAGTATCCAAGCTCGCTACCTTGTCAGATGTTGAGGCAGCAGAAGAAGCATTGGAGTGTTTATTTCGATCATTTGAGATTCCAAACACCACATTTGTTGCTAGTGGGAAACTCACTCGAACATCAAGCCTATCAAAAACATCTCAGATGGTGGCAAAGTTGATGATAAAAGGGCGACACAAGTCAGGCAAAGGACTCCAGGGTAAGCATCAAAGCATAAATAAATTAATCGAGTGGGACAAGAATGAGAAAAGGTTTGGGCTTGGATATAGACCGACCAAGGCTGATATAGGGAGCGTGGAAGCTTAAAAGAAAGAAAAGAGGATTTCTAGGCTCGAAGTTAGGGAATTCGATATGAAAATGGCGATCATACATCATATTGCTGAATTTCACTCGAAGAACCAGTTACAGTAAAGCAATACGACCTTGAAGATGATATCGCCCAGCTTTCAATATCAACAATCTTGGGAAAATCATCAAGTGTGAGTACAAAGGACTTGGTTTCTTGATACGATTCAGATCATGAGCTTAACAATTGGGATGTCACCGAACTACCAGTGCTTCTTGGGAATTTTCAAGAGTAATGTGTTCATGCCAAAATTCTAATGATTCTATCCAATTCCTTAGGAGTTTCGTTGTTATAGACCTATGTTCTCATCTTGTTTCATGTCATCTCTTTGAATGAGAAACTAAAAACTTATTCCGTGTCTTTTTGCTAATGATAAATACAATTCCAGTTCTTTTTGTTCTTCCTTTTATGCCTACTTTCTGAAATGTTGTTGATACTCATGCATTGATTATGTTCTTTTCTCACCTTCCTTTCATCCAATAATCAGATTCAGGCTCGAGAATGGTGATTTTGAAAACAAGAGCATAAGCAAAAACTTTGACAATCTCAGAGTCAGATGAAAGCGACGAGGATAATTTTGAACCGTCTCCGGAAATGTTAAGAATGGTAGAAGAGGATGATAAAATAACTCAACCATATCAAGAGTTAACGGAGGTGATAAATTTGGGATTGGATGGAGAGACGAAAGAAGTCCAAATCGGCACTTCTATGACAAGCCAATGCAGCCGACAATTAATTGACTTACTCAAAAAGTATATTGATGTCTTTGCATGGTCTTACCAATATATTCCAAGTCTAGACACTGATTTCATGGTTCATCATTTGTTACTTATACCCGAAAGTAAACCGGTGTGATAAAAGTTATGAAAAATGAAACCAGACATGCTGGTACAGATCAAAGAAGAACTTAAAAAGCAAGTAGATGCAGGTTTTCAAGAAGTAGTGAAATACCTTAAATGGGTTGCTAACATAGTCCTAGTGCCAAAAAAAATAGGAAAGAATGGGTGTGCGTCGATTATGGAGACATAAATCGGGCAAGCCCTAAGGATAATCTTTCATTACCCCACATCGATGTCTTAGTAGATAACACTACAGGACATTCAACCTTCTCTTTCATAGATGGTTTTTCGGGGTATAACCAAATCAAAATGACTCCTGAAGACCGTGAAAATATCATTTTTATAACTTTGTGGGGTACATTTTGTTATAAGGTTATGCCATTTGGTCTAAAGAATGCAGGTGCGACTTACCAATGGGCAATGGTAACACTGTTTCATGATATGATACATAAAGGAATGGAAGTGTACGTTGATGATATGATTGCCAAATCTTGTCAAGGGGGAGATCACACTGTTACTCTATGAAAACTATTAGAACGGTTGAGAAAGTTCCAGTTAAAGCTTAACGTGACAGAGTGTACATTTGCAGCATCTTAAATGAAACTACTTGGTTTTGTCGTGAGCAAGGAATGAATAAAAGTTGACCCTGACAAGGTTCTAGCCATCATTGATATTCCACCACCTCAAACTTAGAAGGAAGTTATAGGTTTCTTGGGGAAATTAAATTACATAGCCCGGTTCATCTCACAGCTAACTGCAACTTGTGAGCCTATCTTTAAACTTCTCCGCAAAAGTGATACAAAAGGATGAAATGATGATTTCCAAATTTCTTTTGAGAAGATCAAGCAATACTTGTAAAATCTACTTACATTTGTCCTCCAACTCCAGGGCGTCCTCTTATTTTATATCTTACAGTGACAGAAAAATTCATAGATTGCGTACTTGGTCAACACAACGCCTCTGGAAGGAAAGAACATGCAATATACTATTCGAGCAAAAAGTTCACAAATTATGAGGCTAATTATTCGATGTTGGAGAAAACGTGTTGTGCATTAGCCTGGGTTGCTCATCGGCTTAGGAAGTACATGTTATACCACACTACTTGGTTAATTTCAAAGATGGATTCAATCAAGTATATCTTTGGAAAGCCATCATTTTCTGGGAGAATTGCTAAATGGAAAATGTTGCTCATGGAATATGATATTGTCTATGTCACGAGAAAGTTAATAAAAGGAAGTGTACTTGCTGATTATCTGGCAGATCAACCAGTGCAAGATTATGAGCTTATGAAGTTTGATTTTTTTATGAGAACATATCAGTCATATTAAAAAATGAATGAGAATCTATGGATCCAGAATTGTGGACAATGTTATTTGATGGCGCATCTAATGATGTAGGACATGGAATTGGGACAATCCTCATATCTCCTGAGGGAAAGTTTATTCTATTCACGGTAAAACTATGCTTTGATTGTATAAACAACGTGACAAAATATGAGGCATGTTCCATGGAAATTCAAGCAGCTTTCGACATGAAGATAAGGAAGCTTCGAATGTACAGAGATATATTATTGGTGATACGACAACTAAACGGAGAATGGCAAGCTAAAGACTCCAAGCTGGTACTTTACAACACACACGTAACTAAGTTAAGCCGAACTTTTGAAGTGATCTCATTTGACCATCTTAAGATGTGATGATGCAAGGGAAGCGAATCAAATCATAGAAAAAGATCACGAAAGAATTTGTGGTGTTCATGCTAATGGACATATGATGGCCAAACAAATCTTGAGAGTAGGATATTATTGGTTAACTCTAGAATCTGACTGGATCAAGTATGCCAAGAAATGTCATAAATGTCAAATTTATGCAGATAAAATTCACGTACCCGCGTCCCCTTTACATGTCATGGCCGCGCCTTGGCCGTTCTCTATGTGGGGTATGGATGTCATTGGTCCCATCACACCAAAAGCCTTTAACAGGCATCGTCTCATTTTTCTCTCTATAGATTATTTTACCAAATAGGTGGAGACGAGTTCTTATTCGAGTGTAACCAAAAGTGCAGTTGTTAAGTTCATTAAAAAGGAAATAATTTGTCGATATGGTCTACGTTGAAGGATCATCACAGATAATGGGACAAATTTAAATAACAAGATGATGAAAGAATTATATGAGCAATTCAAAATTAAGCATTATAATCCATCTCCTTATCGTCCGAAAATGAATGGAGCAGTAGAAGCAGCCAATAAGAATATAAAAAGGATCATAGAGAAGATGGTGAAGGTTTATAAGGATTGGCATGAGATGCTCCCGTTTGCACTACATGGGTACCGCACATCAGTCCGAACATCAATTGAGGCAACGCCATTCTCTTTGGCATATGGCATGGAAGCGATCCTTCCGATTGAGGTGGAAATTCCCTCCTCCAGAGTCTTAATGGAGGTGAAATTAGAAGAAGCATCGTGAGTACAAACACGATATGAGAAATTGAATTTCATCGAGAAAAAAAGATTGACTGCATGTGACAAAAAATTGCGTCCTCGATGTTTCCGAGAAGGAGACTTGGTGTTGAAAAAGATACTCCCACATCAAAAGGATCACCGGGGGAAGTGGACCCCAAATTACAAAGGACTTTTCATTGTCAAGAAGACCTTCTCTGGAGGAGCTCTCATGCTAACAAACATGGATGGAGACAATTTACCACATACAGTTAATTCTGATACAGTCAAGAAGTACTTCGTTTGACCCCTCTAAGTATGGAAAAAATGAAGTTGGGTAAAAAATGTTTTTAAAAAGAGCTGTCTCAAATACTGGAGAAATTCTTATTCCATATTTTTTTTGCAAATCCTTGTTTGTAAACATTATTCATCATCAATAAAGAGCCTTTTTCTTTCTCAGTTGACAAATACATATACTTCATATTCTTGTTATTTCCATTATTTCTTATTTCTCTCAATTCTAAGATATCAGTAATTACTCTTGAAATAACTGAGAAGTATAAACATGGTTAGGTGAATGCTAATTGAAAAAAAGAAAAAAAAAAGAATAGGAACTAAGAAAGGTGGTCTGAGTGCGAGGCGGAATCTGAGAAGTTACCATGAGAAAGTCAGTATGCTTACGACGAAGGATAAAACATGATTGGGGGGATTGCAGTTAAAGTACAAAAAGAAGCCAAATATGGAGAAATTATTCATTTTTCTTCATCATCGAAGTGAAGACGGATACTGAGGCCCAAACCAATGAATAAGGATGCATCATTTTCTTGAAAGTATGCTCGATACTTCATTGGGAGTCCATGCCCCTAGGCCAAATGATTGATTTGAAGGGTGAAGGATATGGCGACATTAGTCAACTTTCAAAAAATCATCAAATAATTTTCCTACAAATGTTCACAATCATGCATGCATGCACTCAAAATCATTAGTTTGCATTTATATTCAATAATTACAATGTATAGACATGCATCATATTGATCTGTTTTGATGCAATTCAAGTACATGAATCATTTAAAGATATTCTTTTGAAATCAAACATGACTTTCCAACATTTAGAGCTTGCATTAGTCTAGCTCTTGTACCATATGAAACTTGTAAAAATTAGATCAAATACCATTTCCATATCTTCAGTTAAATCGAACCTCAATTGAGTCGAGGTCGAAGCCTGCGTCTACCCAGGTCCGTTTCCTTTCAAATATTTTGGTTTAATTGAATCATACTTTGTCGCGGTTGAAGCCCGATGTCAGCGCCTGATCCGTTTCAATTAATATGGTTAAATCGAACCTGCATCGAGTCGAGGTCGAAGCCTGCGTCTATCCAGGTCCACGTCATTTCTTTCTCTTTGATTAAATCGAATCCGACTTTGTTTCGATCGAAGCCCGGTGTCAGCGCCTGGTCCGTTTCAATTAATATGGTTAAATCGAACACGCATCGAGTCGAGGTCGAAGCTTGCATCTATCCAAGTCCATGTCCTTTCTTTATCTTAGGTTAAATCGAACTCGACTTTGTCGCGTTCGAAGCCCGGTGTCAGCGCCTGGTCCATTTCAATTAATATGGTTAAATCGAACCCGAATTGAGTCAAGATCGAAGCCTGTGTCTATCCAGGTCCATTTCATAGGTTCCGTCATTTCATAGAACCTGAATAAGTCGAGGATTCTACTCCCCTTATCCATATAGTTTTTTTTCGATCAAAATACTTATCTACACATTTGTACACCTTCTAAGTTTAGAAGCGTGAACATAGGCGGGCAACTGTAGATACCGTATTTTGTCCGGTCCAATACTTTAAAAATATAAATTTTATTTTGGCCCATATACTAGTCTGACTATGTGTATGATTTGAAAAATCGTCCAATGCCTGAAAATAAGAAGAATTGTCCAAGAACTAAAAAATAAAAAAGGGAACAAAATGACTAAAAATATAAGTTTGCCTATAAATAGAGGGGATGTCTTCACTTGAAAATGGAGATTTGAACAGTGCGAAAGAGAAGGAATTTTAGAGAGAGAATGAGAGGTCTTGAGAAAATAGTAAAAAAGGGAGAGAGAGTTTTCATTTCTATTCATCTTTCATCTCCTCCTATTCTTTCTATTAAGGTAGTTCAATTTTTTTGCGTTTTAGCTTACAATATATCTTGTTCATTATTATTCATCATCTCTCTTCTTCACACTCGTGTAATTGATATTTCTTTGTTTCATTTTCCATACATAAGTTGTTTGCTCTTTCTTTATCATTCTCCTACTCTTAGTCTTAAGTTATATTTCCATGTATTGTTGATTTTTCTACAAGTTTGATAATGAGATTTGTTATCAACTCAATCAATGAGGATGAAGATAAAATTTTTTAGGGGTGTAAAATTAACTCAATGTGAATCAATCTTTTAATGGGTTGAAAGAGTACATTTGATGAAAATATCTTCTATGATAATTTTTCATACATAAAAATGCATAAAATAGAGAGTAAAGCCTCTATACAAGATTATGCAAATATTTAAACTTTGATTTTTTTTATGTTCTTACAAGTCATTTCTTCTTTTCTTTTTAATTTTTGTTCATCATTTTTGTGACACTTATTTGAAATAGTTAACATCCATGATCATTCCTAGCGATGAAGAAAGAAAGAAAAAATGATAATTAGTGAACTAAGTGGTCGAAAATAAAAAATAGTATATTTATATCCCAAACACAAATTATTTTATTTTGAAAGTTTTATTGATTTTTTTAGTAACACTTGTTTAAACTAATTACCATCCATGATCATTCTAGCAATGAAGGAAGAAATGAAATATGGTAATTACTGAACTAACTAGTCCAAAATAAAAAAATAGTATATTTATTCCAAACAAAATTATTTATTTTTCTTTAGTGACACTTGTTTAAATTAGTTACCATCCATGATCATTCTCTTACTATTTGATTAATATTGAGGGAAGAAATGAAAAATGATAATTAATAGACAATGTAGTCAAAAATAGCATGCTCATGCCAATTATGTATAATATTAAGCATTTTTTCATAGATTATTTTATTTACACATGAAAAAGTTTATTATTAATTTATATACTAAATAATTATATATATTTATTTCAGGAGAAAAATGAAATTAAAAAAATAACCATATGTTACTTAACAAAGGGTGATGTCACCCTTTATAATTTTTTTTTGTTTTTTGTTTTTTATTATTTTTTTGAGTTTTTTTTTGTTTTTTTATGTTTGCATTTTATTTTGTTTTTTTTTTATTTTCCTATTTTTAGTAGATATTATTGGTTTGTTTTAATTTATTTTTATATATATTTTTTAATTATTTCACGTATTGTTTCATTATTTTCACTCTAAATATTCTTTTTAAATTTATCATACATATTTATCATCTCTAACATTTCTTTCCATTATTCTTTTTTTATAGTTGTTATCTTTTCTTATTTGTTTATGTATTATTATCATATCATCACGATTGTATGTGATTATTATTTCATTCTTTTATCATTAGAATTGACGTTCATAAATTAAAACCATAACAATTTGATTTAAATTTTATTAATTTCTTTATTTAGTTTTCAATGAAAAAATCCGATGACGGACTTCAAAAATTTTGGGATATCAAATTTCTCGAACTAGTGAGGTGAAGAGTTATTTTTAGGATACCGAGAGTAACTCCAATAATGCTTTAATTTAAGAAAAATATTAAAAAAACAAAAATAATTTTTCAATGGTCTTTGTACTACCCATTAAATATCATTTATTTACTCATTTTTATGATGCAAAATATACCAAATAGGACATTTAAAATTAAATTTCCGTAACATTATGTTAAAAGATAATTTGGATAGTATTTGATTAAATTTGATAACCATTTTTCATAATTGTTGTGGGGTGTTAATATCTTCTCCACACGCAAATGGCTCCCGAACCAACAATTTTCGCAGACCAAAATATTTGGTCTTAAAATTGGGTGACAAATCACGCTCTAATATGATTGGTTGTGACTCCGAATTTCTTTTTTGAGTTTTTTTTTGTTTTTTTATGTTTGCATTTTATTTTATTTTTTTTATTTTCCTATTTTTAGTAGATATTATTGGTTTGTTTTAATTTATTTTTATATATATTTTTTAATTATTTCACGTATTGTTTCATTATTTTCACTCTAAATATTCTTTTTAAATTTATCATACAATTATTTTACGGTCCAGTTCTCATTTATGACAAAACTATGAAATTTCAGTTCGTTCTAATTTTTATGCTAAAAATCAGACTAAACCGACCATGCACACCCGTAATGGTAAGTTTAAGTTATTGAAATTTCTCATTCATTTATATCTTTATTTTTGCTTTTCTATTAATATTTTTTGTCAAGTTTACTAATTCTATCAAGTATGAGAATACTACAACTCAAGCTCACAATCTCATAACATTGGTTTGGGGCATTGTGTAAACCCAACTTTTCATTTTTTTTAATATTTCGATAAAATAAATCTAGACTGACTAACTTGTATACAAAAAGTTGTTAAATTTAAAAACATATATGTAAGGGAAAAATCCCTCACACTCAAAAAATAAATTGAACAATAAAAAGTGAGATAGAGAGAATTCTCAAGAATATTTAGGTAATTGCTCGATTTGTATTGATTTTTTAGTTTGCAATTGGCATTTATTTATAGGCTCTCCAAGTTCAACTACATTCCTTAAAATATAGAGAATAAATGAAATATTCCTCCTAGATAGAGCTTATCATATCAGATTTAATTTATCTACACCAACAACTAATCGAGACTAACTTATCTTTATCGTCGATTGATTAAGCCTGAGCCGCTTGATGGGACATAATGAGATCGACGGTTCAAACTGGCTTTTCTTATTTCACCATGGTGGCAATCTGTACATCCCTTTACAGAGATTTGTACTTGTTCATTTTCTCCTATTGCATTTAATATTACATAGTAAAATTAATATGCAATACTAAAGTGTTTATTGGAAAACGGATTTTCATCATTCCACATCATCACTCCCCATCTTTAGCATCAGTACATGCTTTCTGGTGCATTTATTTATGTTGTTAATTTCCATTTTTCAGCCGATTCATCTTCCCATTCTTGGGATTGCGTGGCATACTGGGAAATCTTCTAATTTTGTCTGGGTATGTGACTACCTGACACCCTTCCATTTATGTCAGCTGTGACGAGTTAGTCACGCTTCTTCGTCAATCACGCTTTTTCAAAAATGTCCCCTCATATTCCCGTTGTCAACTGTTTCAAATTCCCGTTCCCATTTTTATGCTACTTGAACAAACATGGATCATATATTTTCCTTTAGCAGAAAAATATACATCCCTTTGCTAGCTGTCATTTCTCTATTCGTCAACGGTTGCGTCTCTTCACTTCTTACGCTGTCAGTTCCGTCTCCCTATGTTACCAGCCGCGCAGTTACACTATCAATTACATCTATTCTCAATAATTAGTTGTAGGCGTCCCATCGCTACCCCATTTCAGAATAGGGTATTTTTCAATTTTCTTTAAAATTTTCAGCCTCTATAAGACCTCATCCTTCAGCCCCTTTCTTCACTTTCTCGCATTTGAACCCATAAGTTCCTTTTTCATCTTCTTCTTTCTTCTTCCCTGTTCGTGGGATTATGTCTAAGTTTAAAGTTTCAGTCCCTTTAGTCAGGACTCCAGATGAATTTGGGAAATTCATGACCTGTTACTAAGAAGCTTTTCCAATAGATATTATTTATGCTTGGGAGAGAGTGAGAACGTAGGGGTCTCTTATAGACCACATTACCAAATTACCCTTAGTCCCGTATATATATATCCCTAGTTCTTAGGCTTCCATTTTCTCATTTTCTTTCAAAAAATTTCCATAGAGTAGGTCTTGCCCCTTCATAGTTTACCCCAAGCTCCTATAGGATTCTTCTTGGTGTTGAGGCCTTAAATGGAAGATATAATTTTGGTTTAGGGATAGATGAGCTTTTTTACTGCTACATAGTTAACACCGAGATGAGAGTTATTACCTCAACCCCGATCCATCTAAAAAAAGAGGAAATCTGATCACCAAGATCCCAAAAGGAGACAAGGGCTGGGAACGGGATACTATTCTGAATGGCGGGAACTGGGGCGGTGATGACCGCTGGACAATTCCCAAGAAATGGGCATTTTTATCTTTTTCATTCTTTTCCACCATTTTTTTCTTTTTTTTAATAATGCACTTGTGTTCCCTTTCTTTTACAATAAAGAAAAATTTGAAAGCATTTTCTTTCCAGAGAGTCCGTTGAAAAGATCAACGTCGTTTTCCATCTTTAAGCTTAAGATCGAGATTGGAAATTGCTTTTTGATTTGTGAAGGGAAGCCAGTCCTACTTCCGTTCCCATTCCTGCGCCAGCTTCCGTTGCGGCCACATATACTTCAGCGCCCTCATCTCTACACCCTTTGAGACATTTCAAATCCCTTTTTCCATTTTGTTTCTAGCCATTCCAACTCTTCGGGTTCATCTAGTTCGTCGTACGATCAACAACTTTTTGACCGAGCGGAAGCAAGAATAAGGATGATGAAAAGACTTTGAAGCAAGTTTGTTGGTCTCGTCGAGGAGAGGGCTCGAACTGCCACTACGAGCTCATCCCACTCAGAGCCCCTGCCTACTCTTCTCGCTCCTTCGAACTTTGACCCTCCTTCTACACTAGCTCTAGTTGTGCCCACTATGACTGTCTGCCTTGGGAGACGCCTCTGGGTTACAAAGCACTGCTGGTGAACCCTTGCTAGCTCTGTGAAAGTGGAAATGTTTTGTCAACGCCCTCGTTCCAGCATCGGTTAGCTTTCTGGATGATGTCATGGCTTCTCACATTGTCCTTCACGGCATTCAGTCTGATGTCGATGCCAACACCATAAAAAGGCTCGGTATCGGTGGGCTTGTCAACTGCCTGAGCCACGACATGATGAGGGTAAAAAATTTCTCTTCATTCTCTTCTTTTCTGAGGTTATATTTGTTTGTACTTAGTTTATTTTTCATCTTTTAAGGCTATTATCCATCACAACGCTCTTTAGAAGCATCATCATCTTCACGACCAGGCCTTGATGACTCTTCGGAGAGAGTTTATGGAAAGAAACGCAGTTGTAGCTCGTCTTTAATATCAAAAAGAGCAACACCTAGCAAATGAGGCTGAAACTCTAAAAAGATTTAAATAGGATGGATTATGACATATAGGTTTCAACAGCTAAAGAGTGGAAGGTGGCCGAGGATTTGGAGGCTGTAAGAAAGGCTTTGGCCCTGAGAAGATAAAAGTCGAAGTCGAGAAAACCAAGGATGAAGTCATTGAGTAGGAGCCTTCTTCTGAAGTGAAGTATCAGGCATTGTTTGAGGAATGGGAGATAATTGTCTATAGCGCTAGCTATAGAGATGCCCTAGCAAATCATCATCCTAAGCAGGCTCTCATTCCAGAAGTTGAGGGTTCTATGAATACTGCTGCTAAAGCTCCGGAGTCGTCTGCCACTCCCGCTGTTGTAGCTGAAAAGGATACCTCATAGAAGGATACAGTGGTTGCTACCACTTAGACTGTTTTCTTTTACTTTTATAGTTGTAATTTTACTTTCCATTTTTCCTTTCTTTGTAATTCCTACTCTAATATCAATAAAAAGGAAACTGTTTTAGTAACTTCTGATTTTCCATTACTTCATTATTTCCCTTTGTAAGTGTTTAGATAGTCATTTCTTCCTTCTCCATGATTTTTCTGTCTTGGAGCCTTCTTTCTTTGCAACTTTCCTTTATTTTCCCCTTCACTCCTCTCCTTTTAAATTTCTCGCCTTCTTTCCTTTTTTGGTTTCCTTTAGATGGTGATGTTGCAGACATCATTCCTCACAGACTTAAGCTTTCAGGCATCTTAGGGGCCGATTTTCTTTTAGAAGGCGATTACATTCATGGATTTAAGCTTTTCGTGAGCTTAAGTGTCGGTTTCCTTTAGAAGGCGAGCACCCTCGTGGACTTAAGCTCTTTGTGAGCTCAGGTGCCTGTTTCCTTTAGAAGGAGAGTACCTTCATGGACTTAAGCCTTCATGAGCTCAGGGGCCCGTTTCCTTCAGTTGCTTTGACTGTGAAAGGTCCTTCCCAATTTGGTCTCAACTCGCCTTCATTTGACTGAAAAATTCTCTTTAGCACAAGATCTCCCATTTGAAACTATCATCATTTGAATCACTTTTGATTGTACTTTGTTGTTTTCTAGTTGCAATTGGATACTCTCAATAGAGCTGCCTCTCTCTTTTCCTCCAAAATGTTCAAACTTTCAGTCATTCATTCCGCGTTTATGACTTCATCGATTCCTGATTTCAGTGTGGAGCATCCAATTTTGATTGGTATAACAACTTCCACCCCAAATGTTAGGGCGAAAGGTATTTCTCCAGTTGATTCTCATGGTGTTGTCCGGTACGCTCATAGAACTGATAGCAATTCCTCAACCCACTTCCCTTTGGCGGCTTCCTACCATTTCTTTAAACTTTCCAGTATTGTTCTGTTTCATCTTTCTGCTTGCCCGATGCCTTGAGGATAGTAAGGAGTTGACGATATATTCTTTATTTGAAGGTCGTCATAAAAGCTTTACACTTGACTCCCAATGAACTGAATCTTGTATAAGAAATAAGCACTTTGGGGATCTTGTACCTACAAACGATATTTTTCCATAAGAACTTCTTTACCTCCTCTTCTCATACTCTTGATAATGTTTCTTCTTCTATTCACTTTGTAAAGTATTCAGTTGCAACTAGCAAGAACCTCTTCTGAGTGGGATCCATCACTAATGGCCCAACTACATCGATTCCTCATTGCATGAACGGCCAATGACCCACCATTGTTTGTAATTCTTCAGGAGAAATCTTCGGAACGGGAGTATACCATTGGCACTTGTCACACTTCTTTACAAAAGACTTTGCTCCCTCTTGCATTTTTGGCCAGTAGTATCCTTTATTCAATAACTTGTTGGCCAGAGATCTTCAGCCTAAATGGTTCTCACAGATTCCTTCATGCACTTCGACCATTAGGTACTTGGCCTCTGTTGGGAAAAGACATTTGAGATTCTCACAGATTCCTTCATGCACTTCGACCATTAGGTACTTGGCCTCTGTTGGGAAAAGACATTTGAGATACAGACCCTAGAATGACTTTCTATACAGCTCCTCATCGATCATGGTATACCTTGCGCTCCATTGCTGGAGCTTCCAGGCTTCCATTTTATTAGCTAGGAGCTCCTGGTAGAGGAGGTTTTGTACAATGTTCTTTCGCCAGTCATGTTCACCATTCCCCATTGTGACTTCCGCTTGTATGTGTGTCTTCGTACTTGGCTCGCTCATATATTCTATGGTAACCGTTCTTTTGAACGAGAATTGGGCTGATGACTTCAAAATTTCTAGAGTATATGCTCTCGAGTTTTATGCCCTGGGAACTCACGTAATCTCATAGCTTTTGAACAATTGTAACATTTCTTTGGCATTCTATAAATACTTCACCATTTATGCTATCCTTTGCATTGTATTTTCCTGCTATTTGGTTAGCAACTAACATCGAATCACAATATATTTTTATACTTGTTACATTCATGAGGGGTAGTCCAGCTAATAGTGCCCCGTACTCTGCTTCATTGTTTGATTCCTGAAAGATGAATGACAATGCTTATTCGAAAGTTTTGCCATGTGGTATATGAACCACCAATCCCACTCTGGCTCCATGATGATTTGATGCCCCATCTACAAAAAGAGTCCATGTGTCATTTCCCTTTTCCACCAGTACGGAATCATGCTCCCTGTCTTCGTAAGTGAATTCTATAATGAAGTCTGCTAAAACTTGTGCCTTTAAGGCAGTGCGAGGGACATACCAAATTTCATATGCTCTAACTCTATTGCCCATTTTGCAAGTCTCCCAGTTATCTCAGGGGAGTGTAGAAGACTCCTTATTGGGAACTTCGTTTCACATTTATGGTGTGCCCCTGAAAATAATGTCTGATCTTCCTTGCAATAACAATCAAAAGCAAGTACCAGCTTCTCCATTTTTCTGTATCTAGCTTCTGCGACTGTAAAACTTTTGTTTATAAAATAAACTGGCCTTTGAGATTCCCCTTCTGTTCTGACGAGAGCCGCACTGACGGCGGTTTCAGATACTGCGAGGTAAAGAGACAGTTCTTCTCCTAGCAAAGTTTTTAACAGCAGTGGAGGTGAAGTTAGATATTCCTTGATTTTCCGTAGAGCCTCTTCGCACTCTTCGTCCCACTGAAGTCTAGAATTCTTTCTTAGATTGGCGAAGAATGATTTGCATTTGTCTGTTGACCTGGACAAGAACCTATTCAACGCGGCTAACTTTCTCGTCAAGCTTTATTTGATCTGGGTTGACCTCTATCCCCTGCTATTCACTAGATGTCCCAGAAATTTCCCGCTGCCACTCCGAAAGTACACCTTTTGGATTTGATTTCAAGTTGCTTTCTCTTAGGGCAGAGAAAGCCTCCTTCAGGTTGCGATTGTGGTCTACCATATTTTCTGCCTTTATGAGCATGTCGTCAATGTAGGATTCCATTATTTTTCCAGTCTGCCTTTCAAAAACTTTATTGACTAAACTTTGATACGTCGCTCCTGCATTTTTCAAGCCAAATGGCAATACGGTATAGTAAAATATTCCAAAGTCAGTAATAAAAGACATATTTTCTTGATCAGATCAAAACATTTTCACATGATTATATGTGGAGTAAGCATCATTGAAGCTTAGGAGCTCATGTCCAGATGTAGTATCCACCATTTAATCGATCCTTGGCAACATGTAATCATCATTTGGGCAAGCATTATTTTGGTCCGTAAAATCCATATAGATTCTCATCTTTCCGCTATTCTTTTTTACCATCACCACATTTTCTAGCCACTCCAGGTAGCTGACTTCTCTGATGAACCCGGCTTCGAGCAACTTCTCCGCCTCTTCCTTCATATTCGCTTTTCTTTCGGGAGTGAAAGACCGCTTCTTCTGTTTCACAGGCTTAAAGAAAGGAACAACATTCAGTTTATGAAAAATTATCGATTCATCAAAAACTTTGCAATTCTGCAGCGGTAGTGGCGAAAATATCCAGATTCTTATTGAGAAAATCCATAAGTTCTATCTTTTCCGCTTTAGTCAGTCCCGCCCCCATTGTTGTTACCTTTCCATTTCCCAGATCTACAGGTTCAGTTTCACTCCTGGCTTCGTACCTTGCATTGCTCTCGCCTGGTTCATCCTCATTTAGTTGCTACTGTTCAGCCTTTTTCTTCCTCATTCTCAAGAATGGAGAAGTCCTTATTCTTGACAGAATCAAGTGTCAAGACTGTGCAACATATGGCCGACGCTTGATCCCCTACAATGGTCTGTATCACATCTGGTGACGGCTATTTCAAGGTTTGGTAGTAAGATGATGAGACAGCTCTCATATTGTGAATCTATCTTCTTCCCAGAATGGCATTATAGGGCGACTGTCTATCAACGACCATAAAATCAGTGATGTGCTTGAACGGGTATGCCCGTACTGGAAGTGATGAAATTACTTCTGAAACGTTATAGTTTCATTTTCACAATGAGTGGTTTTCCCGTACCATGTTGCTTCGGGGCATCTATGGCCATCTTCTCAAGTGTCAAACGATGGAGTACATTAACCGCACTTTCATCATCAATCAAAACTCTCCATAGCAAACAATTTCCAATTTTAATGGTGATCACCAGTGCGTCATTATTTTTGTTGTGCCTACTGCTTTCCTTATAAAAAATAATCGATGAACTTCCAGATGTTTCCATTGGGTCATCATTTACTTCGAGAACTGACTTTTTACAATAGAACTTCCTTTCTTTCTTGTTGTACCTTCAGACTCTGTCAAGGAAATAACTGTATCCACTATCCTTAGTGGTTTCTTTTTCCTGGGGCGCTCTTTGTTTTTGTCCCTCCTCGGTTGGTCCCGTCTCAAGACAAACTCCTTCAAATGTCCTTCCTAAACAAGCTTCTCAATGTAGTCCTTTAGTTGATAGCAATCCCTTTGTTTCATGGCCTGCACTCTGATGATAACGGTAATACTTTTCTTTATCTCTCTGACTTGGCTCCTTCATAATCGAATAGGGCCGTCTTAGCTACGGTTCATCATGGATAATCTCGAAAATTTGATTTACTGGGATGTTCAATGGGGTGTAGACCTTGTCCTTGGGATGGACTCATCTGGCTAGTCTTGACATTTTTTTGAAGTCAACCCGCTTCTCTTCCATCTTCTTTTATGAACGTTCGACTCCACGCTTTCTCATTCTCATTCTGCCGTCATCCTTACGCTGTACTGAATTCAACTGTTGAATATGTTATAGTTCCTTTCATTCCAGTCAAAATGGTATGGATCATATCGTGCACTCCCGTCAGCTGTGTGGGCTGACGAGGAGGGGGTTGATGACTGCGTTAGAATCGTTTCCCATTTCCTGTACAACATGCGATATAGTACGAGGAATCTTTGGTTATAATCTCGAGTGAAACTCTCAGCTCTCAATAAAAGCATCAAAATGTAAGGAAAAAATTCCTCACACTCGAAAAATAAACTGAACAATAAAAAGTGAGAGAGAGAATTTTCAAGAACATTTGGGTGATTGCCCGATTTGCATTGAATTCTTGAGTTTACAATTAGAATTTATTTATAGTTCATTGTCTTCTCTTGTAAAATAAGCCAAACAACAAGATTTTACATGAACCCCTTAAAAATCTTGTTAAATTGTAAAAAAAAAAAGCGGGACTAGATTTTAAATGAAAAAGGCACTATTTTAGCTTCCATTTTCTCTCTCGATTACCTCTCTCTCTCCCTCTCTCTTTATTATCTTCTCCCTCGATCTCTCTCAAAAAATGAAACAAAGAATTAGGGTTCTTTCCACTTTTTTATCATCATTGTCACCAAATGAAAACTTCCCTCAACTTGCGTCTCTCAGTGTAGTAGCTCTCTTTCACATGTAACTTTCTCTCTCTCTCTCGATCTCACCAACGAGCTCTCTTGAAGATCACTCTCAAAGCTCACAGTAGCTCGCTCTCGGGAACCCTTCTCTCTTTCAACTCTCTCGCAGCTCTATCTTTTAGCTTTGTCCCATATTTCTCTCACAACAGCAAGCTCCCCCTCATAGCTCTCACTCTCTCAGCTGTCTCCCAACTCTCTACTATTTTGATTCGCAACTCAAAACCAGAGGTAAGGGTTTCATTCTCAAATTCTTTTCTGATTTTAGTGATTTTTGTCTGATTTTGTGATTTTTAAGTTTTTCTAAGTCGATTAGGGCCTGTGTTCCCGATTTCTGGGCTTGGAGTAAGGTTTGAAATGAAAACTCCTTATTTATTGTATGGATTCTTTGTAATCAGTAAGTTTTGAGTTCGAATCAGACCTTCATCAATAGTGGTAATCAGTTTATTTTGTCTGGGTTCTAAGTTTTGTTGAGTTTTATTCTGTTCATCCTTTATAATGGAGACGATAACATATACTGATAACCTCTAGAAGAAATTGAAGGCCTTCAAATCACTGCATGATGCTACCTTTAGTTCCATCATGATTTTGATTCTTTTGCTTCTTGTTATGGTGTTCTAGAAATAATATTAGAGAGAGAGAGAGGGTAGTTTTAGGTGTCTCTCAGTCTTACTGAAAATATCAAAGCATATGAAAAGTGTTTGTTTAATTTCTGAGTTTTCTATGTCTGAAGTCTAATGGGTAGCATTCTGTTTTTGTCATTGCTTTATCCACTCCTCGGCCCTACTCTTGAATATTAAAATAATTTTTAGTCTACCTGAGTTATCTCCATGCATATTCTCTTTTTTTCCTAATTTTTTAGCTTATGAGGCTTAAGTCTAATGGAGAGTTGTTTATAGACTCAATTTTGGATGCATGGTGACTATTATCTAAATTTTTTTTGTAATGAAACTTCTGAATAGAGGTTACATCTCTCTCTTTTGGGAATGATCTAGGAAATCGGTATGGAGCTAGCTATTGTTATTAATTTGGAGCAGATTCAGTGAATTATCAGGTATTGCTCACTCAAGTTCTTATTAACCTATTTATGCGAAAAGAAGTTTACCAAATCTTGATTCATGGCTGTTAGTTTATGACAGAATCGTGATATTGGAATTTTTCTATGATTTGGTAAAGTAGAACTTCTCTGAAATAGGTCAGTTTTATTCTCTATGTGTTGGATTTTCCTCTTTGTGTGCTAGATTTTCCGCTTTGTTGTGTCTTAGATCTTCTATTTTTTGCTTGACTCTGATTTATGCTATGATTTTTCTCTGTGTGTGTTGGATTTGGTATTTGAGTTTATGTTTGTTCAACTGTTCAGTTCAATTGTTATTTTATTCAGATATTTTTTCCTCAGTTCAAGCCATTGCAGTTGTAAGATCCATGAAAATTGAATGAAGTGGGTTGAGGTTGGACTCACTGTTACACTCCAATTTTACCTTTTCTGTCTTTCTATTTATCAGTAAAACTTATGAATTTTATTATAGTTAACTTCTTCTTTTATTATCAATGTTATTATTGTCTTTGTTATTATGATTATTCGACACTTTCTATAGTTAATGAAAAACTATTTTCAATTAAGTTTGGCCTTTCCATTCCTAAAGCTGTTTGATTTGTAGTTTTTAGGAATATATATATGATTCTCCATGGTAGCATTAGCGCATTTAGCTTATTTAAGAATAATCTTAGCTAATTTTAGATATGAGATTCGTATTATGATGTCGAATGGAAAACATCAAATGGAACCGGCCTTAAAATATGCAATTTTTTTATTGATCTCAATCCTCAACTGCTCGACCCAACATCTATATGGTTTTTTAATCGAAACATTATACACGATTACTCTGATTTGATGATGTTGAATTGTTCACTTTCCATTTCAATTACATCAAAAAGTTGCATGATTACTTATTTGCTAATGAAAATGTCAATAATAAGAGTATTGTATAACTCTCATGGATCATGAGGCAACATCTGGGGTTGTGGATTGCGCTTTCTTCTTCCACCTAATTCATCTATTTTTAAGTGTGGTTGGTGTGAAGCCATAACGAATCAAGTTGTTCAGGAACATGAGAACAAGTACTTTTGTTGGACACGGTTGCGAGATCGATCGTTTGTTTGCATCCTTGTTATGTTCATGCTTTTTGTAACTTGTGAGTTACTGTTTCCTTTTTTCTTTCTTTTGAATGCAGATTCTAGTACTTGCTGCTCGCTATCTTTCCAGTTAGTAGTTATACACATGCCTCAGTATCACATTATCTACGTGGTTGCTCTTTTTTGCCTCCCCATACTTGTATTTTTCTTACTTATATTTTGATAAAATTAAATAACCTTACAAGATCGCTTGGTTCAAGTTTTCTTAGTTATGGTCAACCTCTAACTAGATTTCACTTATTTCTTCTTATATAGTAAAATCTGTGGAGAATGCACTCTAAAGATTGTTTCTTAATCTATTGTTTAATAAAGATCATGTATCTCATTTAAAAGTACTCTCCTAGATACTTATATGCAGCTACATAAAGTATTTACGAATGGTTTTGTTTTTGCTGCAACCATGAAGAGTTCTTTTACAGCAATTTTTCTAATCTTATTTCAAAATTAATAAAATTAAGTTAAACTTATCGTATACGAGTGACCTTGTTATGGATCATATCATCAATTCTGTTTTCAGTTTCTGTCTCATAGATCTTTTTCCATCTCATATTGATGTACTTTCTTGGAATTGCAGGCGGTGGTGTATGGGCTGTTTACCCAGTTGTTTTCTATGTCAGCATTTTTTCTGGAATTTTCCACTCAACCATAACCATTATCTTGGTTGCAACTATTATTTCTTCATTCGGCCTCGCATCATTTCGATGTGCTGGCACTCCCCCAATCATACTTTGGGGTAGCTATCCCATTGTGAGTAAAGCTGACCTTGAGAACTATACCTTTTGCCACTCCTGCTCGAAGTCGAAGCCACCTAAAGCTCATCACTGCCGTTCCTGTGGGATGTGTATAACGGACATGGATCATCACTGCCCATTTGTAAGTTTGCTTAGCCATGTGTGATCAATAAAAATTTTGCCAATGTTAATAAATCTTATGGTTTCATATGAAAAAACATAAAAATCCTCTCTTCAAACATGGTACTACTTGAGCATCATATGGTATCCAAGTTTGTTCTTGACTTGAGTATTAACTTTGGTTTTATTGGTTTATGAGCATCCCATTTTATGCTTATTGTCTGAAAATATGCTGAGATACAGTATTTATACTAATTGGCTACTGGACTCATGTTGTACTCTTTTGATTGTCTACTAACATGATGCATGTTGGGCCTGTGACATGAACATGCCACCGTACATTTTTTTTAATTATACTTGTAATTTTGGGTTGTAGTGTTAAGTAAAAAAGAAAGCCAAATTGATAATGCCTTGAAAGCATACTGAGATATATGTGATAACTGATTCATTTTGTTCATTGATTCTCTAGATAGGCATTTCAACATCAGTTTTTTAAGTGTAAAGTTATTTTAAATTTGATGACTATTTAGGATTTTACAAACTTACTTTTTCTTGTTTTCTTTATTCACTAGGTGCTCCGATGCCACATGGTGTATGTCTAGCACAGAACAAGCATATTTGGTAGAAGCTAAGAGGAGTGAGATTCTTGAGCTAAGAAGAAGGTGATTTAGTTAATTAAATAAAATATCAATAATTTGCTTTTTAATGTGTTCGAATCATGATGGAGAATCTGAACAAGTGAGGTACATGTTAAATGTTAAGGTTTTAAGATGAACACAAATCACCGTGTTATGTGCTGTTTTATAGCATTTTAGTGTTAGATTCGTATATGTGGCAGCAATGGTGATAAGAATTTCAGCAAGATTAGAACTTGAACATAAAATGAAATGACATTGGATTCTATTTGTTGCATTAGTGAGTATCTTTATATATGTTCGTAATTTTTTACTAGTGAAGAATCTATTTGCTGCATTAGTATTTATATTTGTGTAATTTTACATTCATATGACATAGGATTCAATTCATTGTAATTATAGTGTATATTAGTTGTGAGAATTTTAAACAAGTACAATGACTATATATTTTCTTTAAATTGCAGGACCTACAATCCCTTGAGCATTTTCAACATGACATCAAAGTTTAAAGAGTTGAGCAGTAAAAATTTGAAGTTATTTTGTAGTGTAGCGTCTGTGAAACTTTTTTTATACTTTTTGTGTTTTGAAACAGATGTTGTGTTAGTAGACTAACTAAGTACTGATATTCTTAGATGATACTTATGGATGATATTTTTTACACGAAAATTAAAAACACTTGTTGAATAAAAGTAACAAGAGTCGTAAAACCTCATTAAACAACGTTCTACAGGAGTCGAAAAATTATGTAAAAAGTGAGATACCACATGGGTCTTCACAGGAGGCGTTGCGCATCGCAAAAAATACAGACTTTTAATATGAGGGGTTGTAACAGGCGTCGCATGATTCTTGTGGATTACTTTTCACGGGGATATCCACCTCTTGTAGAAGGTCATATTTCTTGTAGTGCATAGAATAAACAGAATATTCCTCCGAGATAGAATTTATCATATCAGATTTAATTTATCTACATCGACAACTAATAGAGTCTAACTTATCTTTATCGTCAACTGATTAAACCTGAGCTACTTTATGGGATATAATGAGATCGACGGTTCAAACTTGTTCTTCCCACTTCGATACGGTGGGAGTCTGTATATCCCTTCCTGATTGATCTCGTCTGCTTACGTAACTTTACAGAGATTTTTACTTGTTCAATATATAAAAGATATTTCAGAAGTGCTCAAGTGTTCTTTGCATAATAAAGATATACATGAAAAGAATAACTTAATGTAGAAGGAAATACGCTTTCCAATACTCTGTACTATTATCATATCTTGCATGACTAATAAATGATAGTATTTCATGAGGAATTCTATACTTTATCAGTCATTAGTAAAGTTTGTTGAATGATAACAAATTGCAGCAGGATAACAAGGTAATTTCCTATGATTTTTCCGTAATCCTGTTTCGGGACTATCGACTACTGTCTCAGCTAGTCGTCTCCATACAGTTTGACATCAAATGTTCAGAATATTTGAATTCTAGAAGTTCATTCATTCTTTTAAAGACTTTGAAGCAAAAAAAGAAATATTTGTTTTTAAAAGTCAGAACAGCCAAAATACATGGGCGACTTGCAAATTACACATGCGTGACGTTACTAAATTTATTTATGTATGCGTGTTTTTTGTAATTAACTTATTTACCTCACTATTTTCAGTAATTTTTGCTAAAAAAATGTCCTGGTCATTTTTACAAATCACGCTGAAAATGTGCTTATTTTTGTTTTTTTGTTTTGTTTTAAATACACTGACAGCATGTTCAATACTTCTAGTTCTACAGTATTGAAGACTTTTAGCAAGTCAATGAGAGATTGCTATAAAAATATTCAGGTCTTCATTAAACTTTCTTCGTTCTGAGATAAATTATGGCAATACTTAAAGCGACCATAAGTAGTCATTAGATACCATACTACCACGATTACATCAGTGCCATATACGATAATACATTAAAAAAACATGATCCTTTATACGTTTGACTTCAAGTGCTTACTCGAGCAAGGGATAAGTTGTGAGATCTACTCCTGCTCTCCCATGACGATTATTATGCTGGTTGGCATCCAGGCTCAAAGAAAATATGCGAGGGCCGCCTCTCGAGATTCCAAGAACAGAATCATAACCCCCTCCATCGTCAACTAACCCATAATTTGGTTCTTCAGTCACAATATCCTACATATAAAATTTGCTTTCCTCAGGTTTCATGCAGTAGTTTAATTGACTTTGGAAGTTCAAAAAAGAACAAATCTAATTAATTTAACGAACATAAGCTTAAGTTAAGATAGATTGAATGATGCTTACAAATTCCTGTAGAAGACATTTATTTATTTCTGCCACACTCTTGAACTGCAAACCAGGTGAGAGGGAAAAAGATATGAAACTATATATAAACCAAAATAGTGATTTGAGGTTTGTTCCAAAAAGAACCAAACTGGGTTACCTTTTTCTTGTGTGTTTCAATCTGATTAGCAATTACCCGATACTGTCAAGCATACATAAAAAATATTATTTAACTTAGTTAGATATTCACTTTTTCAATTAAAAAAATTAATATTCATAAGTATTATGACAAAAACATGTAGAAATACTACCACAGTATCACTACCATGTGTTTGATGTTATCAAACTGGCAAAAAGATAGTTTGAAAAGGACAAAAAATGTGTCTGTCATGCGAAGAGATATGGTAAAGCAATCAACTAAAAGCACTGAGAGTAAGAAGTGAAAGGATCAGGATTTCAACGTTGGGATTGCCCTCACAAAGAAAAATTATTTGGTAGTTCTTCAAAGCAAAGTGCCATCATTCATGTGCCCAATTCTGAGGTCCTCGTTTCCTGAGTTCATTTCAACCTAATAGACTATTAATCTTCCTTCTACTCCTTTCAAGTATCTATTAATTAAGATCAAACAATATATAACCAAACTGAAAAGTATACTCTAATTATTTTGGATTTGTAATTGTAAAACTAAATATAAAACCAAACAAAAATATAGTATACTTATAAGCATTGAGGAAACAATAATTATAGGTAAACGCAGGGCGAGCAGATACATGTCATCTATGTCTAACCTTGCGTTCACGAATAACATTTACGGCATCGTCCATATCTTGCTCAAGACCGTGCAGTTCCTCAAAGCTTAGATCGTTCAGACATTCACCAAACCTTTGCCTTAAAAATAACAACGAGAAACCAACCGTCAAATAAGAACAAGGAAAGCCATCGTTACCAAGAGAATTCAAACAATTTTCAGAAGAAATACTAAAAAGCTGACCAGATATAGGTTTAATTAAAAATAATAGATAGTCTCTAGTACCTTATCTGCCTTCGGAGATTCCTATTGACCTCTTTCAGCTTCTTCAGGTTCTCTTGCATTCTCTGCACCGATTTCCATATACACACATATAAATTAATGAATCTATATGGACACAAGTAATAACCCCTAATCAGGATTCTGAGAAAAAAGAAGAAGAGTGAGACAGAAACCTCATAGTGGGAGCTCCAAAGATCAATTCCTAAAATCTTCTGATAGTTATCAAATAACTCTTTCGTCCTAATAACAGAGATTTTAAAAGATTATGACCTAAACACTACAATTTCAAAAGAGGGGGAAATTTTAGGCACAAGAAAGCTAGGGTTTGAAAAGATGAAAGACATACGTAGTGGAGGGGCTGATGAACTCATGAAGTTTTCCAGTACTTGAAAACATGATAACAGAGACCTTGGCATCGCAGAGGACAGTGAGCTCGTTGGCCTTCTTAAACAAACCGTTCCGTCTCTTCGAGTAAGTGACCTGCCTATTCGTTGGATTCTCAATCCTCTTGATCTGAATCTTCCCCCTCGCCATTACTGACTTACCTCTATCTCTCTCTGTCTCTGAATCCGAAAACGAATTATCCTCAGATACAGAGAACGAAGAAGAAGAAGAAGAATTTCATGGAGGAGCACCATTACTAGAAATGGAAAGGTTTAGCCGAATTGGCGAAAGGTAGTGTAGGGTTTGACAAATAAAGTGTTTTCAGTGATGTCTTTCTTCTAGTATTGGGATCAGGACACTTGATTCGAGGTGGGGACCAATGAGCATTACTTTCCGTCAAGAAACCGCCGTTTCCTTCAATTCATAATCGGACTGTCTGTGAAGCGACGTCTTCCGTCAGTTTCCGTCTTGCTTTTCGCGCGAGTTTCAAGTAATTACCATTTACAATTTGATAAGCCTCATCCAGGACAGAAAAGTGCATAGTAGCTGGAAGCCTATATATATGGAATCCTGGCTATTTGACCGATTGTATAGACTGATGTTGTCGGAGATATTAACGTTGTTAGTCTCCGAAAAGTAAATGTCATTTCACGTCTTATCATGCATCTAATCACCCTTTGAACTCGCTTAATTATAGTACCTTTGCCTCTTAAATTTGGACATCAAAGCAAAAACCCTGCTTGTCAGCTTCGTAATACGTAAAACCCATGTTTTTCCGCCAATGTTGAGGTTGGACTAAGCATACGCTTTGTCCGGAAAACACCCGTCCCATGCCGATTCTCAATCCATTAACAATCCTCTAGATCTCGGATGAAATAATTTAAAACTGAATCACGCAGCATAGTATTAGATTTGTACCATAAAGTTTGCGTTTACATAATCCTGAAACCTATATTTGTATAGAATAATTGCATTATATAAGAAAATCCAAAGATACCACATGTTTTAAGAACATAGCGCATAGATTGCACCCCGACACAAGTCTAAAGGCTGGCCGAGATTTGAGCTTTAGTAAGACCCCAAAGACCGGTTTGATCAAAATTGGTAGAATTTCAAGTGCTAGCTGCAACGTATCCAATTAAAGTTAGGTCACCATAATTTGGAAATGATAAGTCACCATCAAGGTATTCAACTGAAGTTAATGTGTTTTCAAGTTTTTCATTCTAAAAACAAAGTTTGATGATGACCTATCTTGTATTAACTATGGATATATATAATAAATTATATTGCTGGTGTATTCGCTATTGATTAGGGCCAAATTAATTAGACAAGACTTGAAAATTCTTAACTTATTAACTCATGAACGACAGTCCTTCACTCTCACGTCACTTCATGTAAAAATTATAAGTTTGTACTAATTGATTCATGTTTATCTTATATTTCTTTTCAATTAATCTATTTATCATATGTTAGTATCTCTTTGGTCCTAATCCAATTTAACCTTAAAGACTTTAACCACCACCCCTCCCCCGGTTTGCCTGTGTGCAGGAACACACAAAAGAGATAAACATGCAATGAACTTGAATGCGCAGAAGAAGAATAGTGTTGCAGAGGAGAACGGAAGAAGAAGAGGAAAACGAAGAACTTTTATACTGATTCAGCTTGTAAAAGCCTACATCCAGTTGAGCTCATACTTGAGCTCTTGCACTATAACAAGTTAAGTGAAAAATTACATATTACAACTTGATTTCTATTTCTCTCTTGTACAAAAATCTCTCTAATTTAGATGCTCAGAAACCTCACACAAGATTGCTATCCTGAACCCCTTGTTGATCAAAAGCTTCAACATTTGGTTCTGAATCTCCCCAAAAAGAACTTCTTTTCGTGTTACTTTCTTGCTGAGAATCTATTTGCCTGAGAGATAGCAGTTTTTGAGTAGTTTTTCAGTAGTCTATAATCTAAACTGATTTATGATATATATATATATATATATATATATATATTCTGTGTGTGTGTATATGTATATATGTTTGGACTTGAATTTGAGATCTAGTAGTATTCTGCCATGTGCGTTGATATATGACATATAAGATGAGTCCAATAATTGTTGTAATAGATTTATAACTGACTTTATTTGTTCATTATTTATCAATTAACAACAATCTCTACCTTGATCAACAATGAACCCAAGCAACCTTATAGTGCAAGAACCCCTGAGTTATCATAGCTCCACCTTAAACTATTTATCCATTATCTATGTATGGAAATCCAAGACATAGCTTGAATTTCTTAACTGAAAGGACTTTTGTTCCCATGTCAGTTGGCTTTCTCCTTTGTTGAGATCTTTTCTAGCATTACTTCTCATTTTTCCATAATATCTCTAATGTAGTGACACCTTATTTTCACATGTTTAGATCTTTCATGAAAAATAAGATTTTTGCATAGGTGTATTAAGGATTGGATGTCTGAATAGATAGTAGCAACCTCATCAAATACACCTATCTCTTTGAGAAGACCTTGAAGCCATATTGCCTCTTTGACAGCCTCAATCGTGGTAATGTATTCTGCTTTCGTGGTAGATAGAGCAACTGTACTTTGTAGTTGGGATTTCCAGGTCACCCAATTTTCATTGATAGTGAACATATAGGATGTAGTTGACCTTCTTTTATCCATATCCCCAATATAGTCTGAATCTACAAATCCATTTATACTTATTATGTCAGACCTTTTTATGTAAATCAGACCAACATATATAGTTCCCTTTATGTACCTAAGAAGCCATTTCATAGCCTGCCACTGATCTTTCCCAGGATTGCTCATATACCTGCTTAGAAGACTGATGGAGTAAGCTAGATCAGGTGTAGTGTTGATCATATTGTACATGATGGAACCAACTACTGTAAAGTAGGGAACTCTGGACATTTCTTCCCCTTCTTGGTCATTCTTGGGGCAGAGCTGCATAGACAATTGAAAGTGAGTTTCCAAGGGCAATGTGACTGCCTTTTTAACAAGTTTAAAGAGATAGTCAGACTATGATAACTTCAAGCTTTAACTATGTCTCTAATGATATTAATGCCCGGATCTTCTTGCCCCCCTAGGTCCTTAATATCAAACTCTGAGTGCAATAACTTCTTAGTTTCTTCCATATTTCCTTTATTTTGACAAGCTAAGAGTATATCATCAACATAGATTAAAAGGTAAATGGATTTTTAACCCTTTTTAGCTTTGTCAAAATATAAGCAGTTATCATAACTACTCCTAGTGAATCTGATTCTCTCCATAAAGGTATCAAACATTTTATACTATTGTTTAGGAGATTGCTTTAATCCATAAAGAGATTTCTCAAGAAGACAAACCATACCTTCTGTCGCAACGTGCATGCGATGCGGAGCGGCGAATGAAAAATCATTTTTGAAAAAAAGAAATTTGGAGTCTCCATCAATCATTTTAGGGCGTGATGGGTCACCCAATTTTAAAATCAAATATTTCGGTCTAAGAAAATTTAAAGTTGGTTCGGGAGTCATTTGCGTGTGAGGAAGGTATTAGCACCCCACAACGCCCATTATGAAAAATGGTTATCAAATATTATCCAAATTATTATTTTTAAATAATGTTATAGAAATTCAATTTTGAATGTCCCATTTGATACATTTTACATCATAAAAGAGCAAATAAATGACCTTCAACGGGGGTACAATGAACATTAAAAAGTTATTATTATTTTTTAAATCAAAGCATTATTGGAGTTACTCTCGGTATCCTAAAAATAACTCCTCACCTCAGTAGTTCGAGAAATTTGGTATCCCAAAAATTTTAAGTCCGTCATCAGATTTTTTTAGTGAAAATTAAATAAATAAATTAACAAAATTTAAATCAAATTATTATGGTTTTAATTTACGAGCGTCAATTCTGATGATAAAAGAATGAAATAATAATCACGTACAATCGTAACATATGACAATAATACATAAATAAATAAGAAGAGATAACAACTATAAACAAAGAATAATGGAAATGAATGTTAGAGATGATAAATATGTATGATAAAGAAAAAATGTAAAGTGAAAACAATGAAACAAGACGTGAAATAATTAAAAAGACATATAAAAATAAATTAAAACAAACCAATAATATCTACTGAAAAAAATAGAAAAATAAACAAACACAAAAAATATAAAAAAATCCAAACAACAAAAAAAACTCAAAAAGAAACAAAAAATTAAAATATAGAATTTTTTTTTACAAAGGGTAATGTCAANATCTATAAAAAATGCTTAATTTTATACATGATTGGCTTGAGCGTGCTAACTTTGTTGCTACATAGTCTATTAATTATCATTTTTCATTTTTTCACCCAATGCTTATCAAATAGAAAATTAATGATCATGAATGGTAACTAATTTAAACAAGTGTCACTAAAAATAAATAAATAATTTTGTTTGGGATATAAATATACCATTTTTTATTTTGGACTACTTAGTTCACTAATTACCATTTTTCCTTTCTTCCTTCATTGCTAGGAATAATCATGGATAGTAACTAATTTAAACAAGTGTCACTCAATAATCAATAAAACTTTCAAAATAAAATAATTTTTGTTTGGGATATAAATATACCATTTTTTATTTTTGATTACTTAGTTCACTAATTACCATTTTTCTTTTCTTCCTTCATTGCTAGGAATGATCATGGATGGTAGCTACTTCAAACAAGTGTCATAAAAATGATGGTCAAAAATTAAAAAGAAAAGAAGAGAAGACTTGTAAGAACATAAAAAAATCAAAACTTAAATATTTGCATAATCTTGTATAGAGATTTTACTCTTTATATTATGCATTTTTATGTATGAGACATTATCATAGGAGATCTTTTCATCAAATGTACACTTTCAACCCATTAAAGAGTTGATTCACATTGAGTTAATTTTACATCCCTCAAAAGCTTTATCCTCATTCTCATTGATTGAGTTGATGAAAAAAATCTCATTATAAAACTTGTAGAGAAATAAACAATACATGAAAATAAAACTTAAGATTAAGAGTAGGAGAAATGATAAAGAATGAGCAAACAAACTTATATATAGAAAATGAAACAAAGAAATATCAAATACATGAGTATGAAGAAGAGAGATGATTAATAAGAATGAATAAAATATATTGTAAGCTAAAATGCAAGAGATTTAAACTTCCTTAATAAAAAGAAAATGAGAAGATGAAAGATGAATAGAAATGAAAACTCTCATTCTTTCTCCTTTCACTATTTTCTCAAGACCTCTATTTCTCTCTCTAAAATCCCATCTCTTTCTCACTCTCCAAATCTCTCCTTTCAATTGAATACCTCCCCTCTATTTATAAGCAAACTTAGGGCTTCACTTTTTAATTTTAATATTTTTGTTCCTTTTTTTATTTTTAGTCCTTGAAAAAATCTTTTTATTTTTAGGCATTGGGCTATTTTTCAAATCATACACATAGTCTTAGACTAGTATATGGGTAAAAAAAATAAAATTTATATTTTTAAAGTATTGGACCGAACAAAATACGATATCTACACCTTCTTTTCTTTTTTTCTTCAAAAACTTTTGGATGTCTCATGTATATGGTCTCTTCAAGTTCTCCATGGAGAAAAGTAGTCTTCACATCTAATTGCTCCAATTCCCAATTGTACTAAGCTACCAATGTGAGTACAATTCTGATGATTTTATACTTTGTAACAGGAGAGAAAATCTCATTGAAATCCACCCCTTCCTTCTGTGTGAATCCTTTGGCAACTAACATTGCCTTGAACCTCATAGATTCCAACTTGTTTAACCCTTCTTCCCTTTTAAAAATCCACTGGCAGTTCACTATCCTTTGTTTATCAGGTCTAGGAACCAAAACCCAGGTCTTGTTCTTGTGAAATGATTGCATTTCCTCTTCCATGGCTTTTAGCCATTGTTTTGAATTTTCGTCTTGCAAAGCTTCTGTTATTGTTTTAGATTCATGGTCTTCCAAATTTTGACATGAAAAACAACGCAAAAGCGATAAAGTTAGAATGAGAATACTTAGGATTTGGTTTTACCTGTCTTCTTTCTCTATCTTTGGTCAACTGATAGTTCCTCAAAAGATTTTCTTCTTTTCACTACAAGAAATTTAATTATTAGCGACGAAATTTTTTGTCGGTAAAAGTCCAAAAATCGTCGGGAAAAAGTATTGGCGACATAATGTCGTCGCTAAAAAGTCATCGGCAAAAGTGCCTCGGTAATACCTTTTACCGACAACTTTATGCTTTCGTCGACAAAAATATTTGTCGACGACATTATGTTACCACTAATTATGTTTGCCGACGATTGTATTTTCATCGAAACTGACCTTTCTCGACAATATTTAGATCGTCGATAATAGTTTTAGCGATGAAGAAAATCGTCACTAAGTATTTTTGCCGATGACATATAATTAGTCGAGAATACCTTTTACCGACAAAATGAAATTGTCAATAAAATGTATGGCGATGATTTTATTTTCATCATTAAAAACTTGTATCATTGACATTTAAATTTTTTGTTTGGTCGCTAAAAATCTGATAAAAACACCATTAAGATTCTTTCCCCATAAACCACTTCTACACCTAATAACTCCATCAACAATTAATGATATTTAAAATAAATATTTAAATAAATCATGAATACTAAAATAAAAGTCAATTCCATTATATATAACTATCAAAATAAGCATTCCAAGAGAGAATATTTAAGGTTTAAGTCACAAAACATAAGTATCAAAATATTCTTAGGTGTAGAAGTTTTGGCCCTCCACGACCAAGACAACGAGTATACCTTGGCCGTCTTCCCAACAAATCTCAGCATCAGTACGTCCCGGGATCCCCTTTTCAACCGACGCATTATTTAGCTTTTAAACACCGCGCATCATGCTCTTGTAATCACTATATGTTGACATAGCAGACTCTTTTATATAGTCTGACATAACTTTGTTCACTTCAAAATCAAATCGAACTTACATGAAAAAATAAGTTAAATTATATATATAAATATACTAATGTTTAAAAACACAATTATTGCTAACACAATACACTTTACCTTCAATTTTTGTCTACTATAGTCTCTTAAAAGAGTCTGGCACTTTGCTCCAGCCATTATGTCGAATTGGTCAAATTGACGTACTACAGTACCAATTTCATTTCGAAATTGAGGGGTAAAAGTACCAACATGCATTGTGTTTGGATTCCTTCTCTAAACTGGACCAAAACGTGCCTTCTATCCTCTAGTGCAACATATCTTCATGTGATTGGCTACCATGCAATATCTCTGCTTTTGTTACAGTTGCATTGATGTCAGGACTTTATAAGGAAAACAAAGATGAAGATGGTTTTCGTTACATGACGTACAACGGAGAAAACACCTTCAGATCGGCTTCTTGAAGATATGATACATCCGTGGAAGAGAAACTTGCTCTTGGAAACCTGTATATCCTTCGCCCCTTTTCATGTCAGTATAAATGAGAGTATAATGATTGATATATTCAGTTTTTCAGATGGAATCTGAATGTATTGATTTTAACGTTCTTTAGCTGTTATATTTTACAGGCTGTGATAATACTTACGATAAGAAAATACTGATAGGAGGGTAATTTGACATCTTTAAAGGGTAGCTGGTATTGTTAATGAATCTATATCCATGAACCAAGGTAACAAGAAAAAAAACAACATTCTGTAGTGAAACAAGTAACGCATAATCTTTGGTGAATCCAGCCTTTGAATCTGCCTTCTTGTTGCTGTCCTTTCGGGTCTTAGTGTCGTTCTCTTCTTCCATGCACCAATACCTCCTACACCCCATTCATATGCCCAGCTAGGTGCTTCGTAGCCATTATGATCACAATCTTTAACCCAACAAAATGACACACACACACACACACACACACACGGAGAGAGAGAGAGAGAGAGAGA